>JADRCC010437031.1:10563-47580 GCA_019843855.1 Hylomyscus alleni
TGTGTGTGTGTGTGTGTGTGTGTGTGTGTGTGTGTGTGTGTGTGTGTAAAATACTTATATACATTCATACATATAATTTTATTGGTGATAGTACACATTGTACAGAGACCAGCATTTCATAGTACTACTCCTCTCTGCTCTTCCGTTCTCTCAGTTCCTTCTACCATGGTGTTTCCCAAGCCTTAGACAACTAAGGTGATGGGGCTTATAGTTAACCCATGTGGGCTGTTATAGCAGGAGAGGCATAGCTTAGTAAGAGACTTTGTGCAAGTATTGATGAGTTAAAAAATCCATTAATTTTACCGAGTATCTCGTTTTTGTTGAGTGTTCTTTCAGGAAAACTTATGTTTTTAGCTACTTTCTAGCTCTTTCCTCCTCTCCCTCTCCCTCCCTTTCCCCCTACCCATCCCTCTCTTCCTCTCTTCCCCTCTCCCTCTTTCCCTCTTCTTCATTCCTAGACTATGCAATATTGAAAATGTTGTATTTCTAAAGTTGCTTTAAGACTCTTTGCTTCTTCAAGTCTACCAGTTTTCTGCCACAAACTTTTTCTAATTCCAATAAATCTCCTGTCTGTACATTTGCATTCTAAACTTGTCATGATCAGATCCTAAACCAGTAGGTCTTAAGTTTGGATCTTCTCCACTAGAGCCACCATTGGAGCTAAAACTCAGAAAGGCTCATGGCTGCAGTCAATGTAGTAGGTACCCATATTATATTAGAAAATGTCGTTATCGTTATTTCCTGTGTACATGTCACATGTGTGCATGTGCTTTGGTAAACTTGTGTGGGTGTGTGTATGAACGCTTCAGGTTGCTGTCACATGTCATCCTGATACTGGACACTTGTTTTTCTGAGTCATTCTCATTGAATCTGAAAGTGATCCATGTGAAAGGATTGACTGGACAGTCAAGTCCAGGAATCTTTCTGTCTCTGCCTCCTCAGCACTAGAATTACAGCTGCACACTGGCATATCTTACTTCTTGTTTGTTTGCTTGCTTGTTTGTTTTTTAAGACAGGATTTCTCTGTGTAACACTGCCTATCCTGGACTCACTTTGTAGACCAGACTGGACTCAAACCAATAGAGATCCATCTACCTCTGCCTCCCAAGTGTTAGGATTAAAGGCATGTAACACTATGCCTTACTTTTTATATGAATGCTATGCATCCTCTCTCATATCCTAATGTCTGTGTCGATAGTGTATTTCTGACTGAACTATTTCCCCAGTCCATATTATTATGTTCTGTTGCCATTCTTTTATAAATGAAATACCTGAAACTATGGAATATTAGATAATCCATCAGGTCTCACTCAGTCTAGACAGAATTATTTTTGTATACTGTATTCAAACCCCAGTATGGTCATGAAGTTTCAGAGTTAACATGGCTATTCAAATAGCATCTGCTTGCTCTGATGACCTTGAATCAAACTAATGGAAAAAAATTTAGATTAGTGGTTCTCAACCTGGGAATCTCAACCCCCTTGAGGGCTTAACAACCCTTTACAGGGGTTACCTAAGGCCAAAGGAAAACACAGAGATTTATATTATGAGACATAACAGTAACAAAATTATAGTTGTAGAGTAGCAACAAAAATAATTCTGTAGTTAGGAGTCACCACAACAATTCAGCTCTATCAAAGGATTAAAAAACATTGCCAAAGAGAGGAGAAATATTTTTTTCATTTCATATGTTTTCTGCCTCAAAAAGACTGAATAGAATTAACTGCATTTGACTTAGGTGTCTGTGGATGGTGTGAATGGCAGTTATGGGATGGTAGAAACATTCCAGGCTCACTTCACCAGCCATCCTACCTCAAAACACAGAGACAACATCTGTTACTCAGTCCACCTGCACTTCCATGTTGACTGTAGCAGATTCATAAAACCTTCATGATCAGTTTTTTGTTTGAATGATTCGGGTATGATATCTATTGGGTTGGGTGTGGACATTTTGTAGGGAGGAATTAGAAGATAGTTTTACAGCATGAACCTGGCAAGGGTCTTTGGGCAGATCTAAGAAGTAAAATATTGCCTGATGAGTTACGTGCTTGACAGGTGATCTATTGTCCTGCGAGAACTCTATCTAGATGAGAACATTATTTACGTAAACTGGTTTGTCCAAATTTCATGAAGCTTGGAGTGAAATTGTTTTTCATTTATCTTCTTATCTTCCGGCACAGAATTTTCTCTAAACAAACATATAAGTCATATTGACAAGGTGGATTAAGTTCTCAGTCTTAACAATTAGAATATGGGAAAGTGAGGGACTTCAGGTCTGTTCTCCAAGCTACAGAATGATAGATTGCATGTGTGTCAATCTGTATTCCCAAGGTTATTTCTTTTCTAGACAAAGAAAAACAACTCCATTGGCATGTTAATCTTCTAATCAGATGAGTTATCTGCAGATTTAAAACCTGTTAGGGTAAAGAGTGTTGCTCAGGCCAATAAGAGAACTTCCCATTGATTTTTCACTTGAAGCACGCACATCAGTTGTTAATTTATAAAATGCAAGCATTGATTCCCTCAGTCACTCAACCCTTTCAATTTTGCACTATTGAATCAAGAGGGCTCAATCACATTCCAAGAGTAAATATCTTCCCATTTCTCCTAGTTTTACTTAGCTATGTCATGTAATGTGTGTGTGTGTTTTATTTTTTTTTAAAAAATATTATTTTTTCATGCTGTTTGCATTTATGACATGATCTAATTTTAAAGGTTTATCTATGATTAATAAAAAAACAAATTTTTAATATATGTAAGTAAGCAAAGATAAAAGCATTAAGACTAACTAATAACTTTAAGACTCCACTCAGTTACCTAATAAGCCAAACAGTGTAGGCAATGGCTGAATAAATAAGGAAGAAAGAAGTGCATATTATAGATTAAACAAATGTAAAAAATTTAAAATTATTTTAAAGCAGATATACTGGAAGCATATTCAACGATTTTAAAAACAAGAATCAGAAACCATGGATTAGGGGCATATTGTGGTAATGTTTATTAGAGAAGTTAATTTATCCAAATGGACAAAATATATATCACAAATAAAAAATAACTAAAATTCCATAATACTGAAAAAGTATGAAATAACTAAGAAAAGGTCAAGGGTCAAAGTTGATGAGTACCCCAGTAAATAACTGTCTTAGTCAAGGTTTCTATTCCTGCACAAACATCATGACCAAGAAGCAAATTGGGGAGGAAAGGGTTTATTCAGCTTACTTCCATATTGCTGTTTATCACCAAAGGAAGTCGGGACTGAAACTCAAGCAGGTCAGGAAGTAGGAACTGATGCAGAGACCATGGAGGGATGTTCCTTACTGGCTTGCTTACCCTGGCTTACTCAGCCTGCTCTCTTATAGAACCCAAGACTACCAGCCCAGGGATAGCACCACCCACAAGAGGCCCTATCCCCTTGATCACTAATTGAGAAAATGCCCACAGCTGGATCTCATGGAGTCACTTCCCCAACTGAAGCTCCCTTCTCTGTGATAACTCCAGCCTATGTCAAGTTGGCACACAAAACCAGCCAGTACAATTGATCCCTTGTCAACTTGACACACAAACACATTATTATTAAGCTTCAACCCTTACTTTCTTATTCATCCCCAAGATCTAAAGTCCCACAGTCTTTATATGTTAAAAGTTCAATCCATTTAAAATGTCCAATATCTTTTAAAATTCAAAGACTCTTAACTGTGGGCTCTACTAAAATACTTTCTTCCTTCAAGAGGGAAAAAAAATATCAGGGCACAGTCACAATCAAAAGCAAAAATCAAACTCCAACTGTCCATTGTCTGGGATCCACTCATGATCTTCTGGATTCTTCCAAAGGCTTGGGTCACTTCTCCAGCTGTGCCCTTTGTAGCACACACCTTGTCTTCTAGGCTCCAGATGCTTGTACTCTACTGCTGCTGCTGTTTTTGGTGGTCATTCATGGTACTAGTACCTCTAAAACACTGTCTTCTGCTGTAACTAGGCTTCACCAATAGCCTCTCATAGGCTCTCTTCATGGTGCCAAGCCTCAACTCCTTTGCATGACCCCTTCAGTCCTGGACCATCAATTGCAACTGAGGCTGCACCTTCACCAATGGCCTCCCATGGCCTCTCACTGTGCTGAGCCTCAGCTGCTCTTCATGACCCCTTCATGCCTTCAAAACCAGTACCACCTGGGTGACTCTTACATATTTCTAAGTCCAGCTGCAGCACAAGGTACAACCTTGGCTATCTCTGGAACACAGCATGTTTGTGCTCTCAGAAAACACTTCCCAGAAGATGTCACCTCAGTGATGCTGGTCTCTTCTTAACCACAGCTAATTTCTTAGCTCCAGCTAAACAGCATCAATAGTCTCAGCAAAGTTTTCACTTTAGTGGTTCTGGTATCTTGTTAATCACAGCTGATACTTCAGCCCCAGCTAACCAGAACCTCAGAATCTTCACAATCAAAACAACATGGCCCTGATAAGAGTCTTTAATCTTCCCTCTGAAATTTCGCAAGCCAGGCCTCCATCTCTGTACTGTTCTCAACTTGATCTTCCAAGCTCCCACAAAACATCCCACAGAGTTCTCAACAACTAGTGGCTCTTCTAGCTAACCATTACAAAAGCTGGAGTATGTCCAATGTATGGAGTCTATAAGCAAAACGTGGACACTACACTTTCAGAGAAGTTATGATACTAATTTCATCTCCCTTGATTGCCCAGCAAAGCTATATTGGAAAAATGTTTCTATTACATGTATATTTTCTTTCTGTTGTTGATTTTACAACAAGAAATATAAAATAAAATGTAAATGAATAGCCTTGTCTTGAGGCAGATAGACCATGAAAGGGAAAATTGTTTTTCATATGCTAACAGGAACCACAGATATCTGACAAACCATTACCTATTATACAGTATAATTCATGTTAATAATAAATCAGCCTGTCTGCTTTTCTGCTTTTATATGTATTTGTAGCACTTTTTACTAAGCAGAGAGAAAATAAACCCAACAGTTAGAAGCTGAATCATAGCCCTGCAATATGACAGCCAGAGACAGGCAACTAATTGCTCTGTTCTCTGTTGTTAAGAGCAATGTGGCCCAAGCAGCTTTACAACTGACAGGAATCTACTCCTGAAACTGCCTCTCACTAAGCTCCTTCAGTAGTCTCCATGGACCGGTCATCTGGAGGGAAGAGTCCGAAGGCTAATGGGACAAGCTATCACCCTCATTCCTGCAGCTGGTATGGAGTCAGCAATGATGTTCATCCCATCTCTTCTCCATTCCGGATTACCGCAGAGCTTGAGCTGCACTAGCAACCCAAGGTATCTTAACCTTGGGGAATCATAACTTTTGTAGCAAGGGCAGTTAGTCGCTCCTGTCTATTCATGAAACCTTTTGATGAAGTATTTGACAAGGTGCCCTTAAGCTCAATGTGTAAAAGCACCCTAAATCCTCCTACTAATGAGGGTCAATTACTCTTCCTTGATATTGACCTTTGTCTTGTGATAAGGAATCCATGGAGCACAGAAGTATGGAGTTCAATATCACCTTCTGTCATGTAAATATCTTCCCCTTAGGGTTTTCAAATGCATCACTTTTATTAAGGGATTGAAAAGACTTTGTAATAGAAGGACTGTCCTGTGACTTTAAGGAGCAACCAATGCCTTGTGCCCTCTCATTACTGATAATTAGGACCACCTCTGTTTCCACCCCATGGATTCTTGGGCTGGTAATGTTTTACCTACTGGAAACAAGGAGAAAAAAGAGACTTCTTATTTAATGCCTGTACTTTACTATGAGTATTGACTTGTGATATGTTTTGAGTCTGAAATATCTTCCACAGGTTCAGGTGCTTGACCACTTGGTGTCCAGCCCATGGTTCTGTTTGAGGAGACAGTGGAACTTTTGGTTCATGAGACCTCGCAGGCAAAAGTAGATATGTAGAGGCAGGCCTCTGAAGGTCATAGAAAACTTCTAATTCTGACTGACCCTTTTTGCTTTGAGGAGCCCAGGCCATTCCCTCCCCTATTACAAACCCTACTCAGCCATGGTAGACAAAAACTCTCCTCAATCCATGAACCAAAATAAATCCTTCTTCCTTTCTGTCAGATATTGTGTCAAAACAAAGAGAAAGGTCACTATTGAGGAAATGATCATTTCTCATACTTGCTTCTGAGCTGATCACTCCATTTGGTCTCCATTTACACCTTCTAACTCAGCAAGTACAGTCATTTTTGATTTGTGTGATGTATGACATAATCTACTGTGCCACTACCACAATCTGCTGGGTTGTTTGGCCTTATTTCAGGTTGGTAGGGACCTATACTAACTTTCTTTCTCTTTTGTTTCTTGATAACTTTGCACTGTACCTTTTCTACCACTTGGGTCTGATAAGGTACATTGTGCTGATAACCCCATAGCACAGACATTCTACAGAGATTTGTACCTCCTGATGTTACCCCTATACAAGGAGCATACCCTCACAAGAGGTAAGTGGTGTGGGGAAGGATTTCAGGATGTACAATGTGTCATCATGATATAGGAGTCATTCTTTATTGTTGGAAAGTCAGGATGCAACAATTTGTGCTTTATTTTGTGGGGAATCTTGGCACAGATACCAACTACTAACCTTTTAAGGGTATTTTCAGGTGCCAGATCCTCCAGTCCTTTCATAGTTTAACTATGTGTCTAAGCACTTCTTGCCTTGCCAAGATTTCTAGTATAATAGACACCATTTGCTGTTCTCATCAATAGACTGCTGTTTTGTGGCATGCCTCAATGGACAAAGCTACCCTAGACTACTTAATGTTCTAGAAGATAAATATTACTAGCATAGTCTTTGTGCAAAACTATAAATGAATACAGTGTACCCATTCATTCATGAGTATTGGTACTCATGGCGATGAATGCTGCTGCATAGATATAAACTATGTTTCTTATTGAACAACTTCAAAAAAGAATGCATTTACCCTATCAAAATACCCACACTATAAATCCACAACCTTTCCAACATGTTCTAGAAGTAAGTTTTTATTCAACACCATACCTGTAATGACTATACAATTATCATTATCTAAGATCCATCTTATGCTGGAACTAGACTGCTGCATGGAGCATAAATATGATAATAATAATAATAACAAAATAATAATAATAATAATAATAATAATAATAATAATAATAATAATAATAATAAATATTGTTTCCTGATGTAACTATTGTCTTCTGCTTTAAAAACTCAATCTCATATAATTTTTTCCTTTGGAATGTGAAGTCCATTTATATATGTGACAACCATATGTTGAGATAGCAATGGACCTAAATGGAGTTTTAGATCTTCCAGTGTTTTATATTCACTACTTTGGTCATATAAGCTCAAATTCAATTTCATAGATTTCTGGTTGGTCCTTCCCATTATAATGCTTCTTAGCCCACTTGATAAGCATACAAAGAGAGGGATACTCCAAATACACAGTGCTTCAATGCCAATCAGATCCTCAGCATCTATGGAAATGATGACCGGCTGTGACCTGGGTTTTATTCTGGATTCCTTGGCTCACTTCTCTAGACCCTTGCTCTAACAGAAGGACCACAAAGAAGAATTGCACCTCTGGCCATTGATAGTCAACTTCTGCACCATAATAACCACAAAGACTTTTTGGAAGACACCAATTTTTACAGGTCCAAGTCCCATTCTCTTTTGGGAGACAGAAAAGAAGTCAGAGACTGGTAGAAAATACTTAGGCATCAGATGCCTACTAAAAGGACTTGTATACAGAGTATATAAAGAACTTTCAATATCCAATCATTATGAAAGAGACAACATGATATAAAATAAACACAAGTGAATGAAACAATGAAGATAATCAGAATAATAAGTAGAAGAGAGAAGTAATGTTGATGGTAATAAAGTAATAACAGATTTAGAAAATATATTTAGAGTTATCTGTCAATCCTGAGCTAAGATCACCAGATTTAGCACTGTGAATTGGAGTTCCTAAGTTTCAATCCATAATCCATCAAACCAGAGATCTATATTATGAATAACTATGTCCTTTCTGCTGCTCACTTTAGCTGTCTTTATTCATAGGTTTTATGTTTGCAGCAGCAAATAGCAAAGTCAGGACTTATTTGCTTTAACTCAGCAAGAGACTACTTAATATGTGCTCTGGGAAGATATAAATGTTATCAGCTGCTCCTGCAGTTTGTGTGTAATATTTCTTAGTTGTAAAACTGCAAGAGCCATTCCCATGATAGAGGCAGGAGGTGAATTGAACAGAATGCTTATAGAATAGCCAATTAGAGGGGACCCAAGGAATTATGCTGAGCTATTAATCCAAGCAGAAATCCAGTAGGTCCTGAGTATTCACTGGGCCATTTCTCCTAGAAATAACATGTAGCCCAAGGCTTTATAGAAAATGACTTGAGTTGAAGGTGAGTCCAGGGAGAGAACTTGGAAGTGGGTTCTGAAATCAGACTTAGGATGCCACTAAATGGAGAAAAGTGATCAACTAATGTCTACCTGAGTGAGAGGCTTAGAACATTCATTAGGCATTTAGCTTCAAGAATGGAAAAGATGGAATGGTCCACTATTTTCTTCAAAGCTTTCTATGGTTGGCATTAGTAGGTGGAGTTCATGCTTTTGACAGGACATACACTGCCACTGTTCTCTGTGTAAATAATCTTCAGTCAGCATTTGGGGTCATGAGGATAAATGTTCTATAATTATGCTGTATTTTTCTCCAAATCAAATTGTGATTCCTACAGTTTAGCCATAGGAACCAGCATTTACATCAGGCCACATCTTAGAAACCCTAAGAGATGTGACTACACTGAGGAATAATCGTGGTCTCAAGTGACAGAAACTCTTTCCAGTTAACCAGCCCTAAGTCCTTTCCCAAGGTTCTCGGTTGTCCCAAATGAGCCCTATGCCCTCAGCAACCTTCACATCAAGCAAGATGTAATAGTTTAGAGTTAGCAAGTTGGGCTACCCACAAGTCCTTCATGTATCCTTTTACCATCCTCATGCCAAGTGTCTTAAATCAATAACGGTTGCCACATATTCATATTGCTAAAATCTTTCATATATGTCACTACGTAGAGAATTTATGTAATACAGAGATATTCAGATGTTTCCATGGCTTCTGGGAGTTATTTTATCACTCTCTTTTTTTTATACACAATAATTTAGACATCTGTGTATTTTGCTAGCTCAATATTAATGACAATTAGTTATCATTTAAACACAAAATAGGTCCCAGACTTCTACCATATATTTCCTCAAGTGTGCTTCTTATAGCAAGATATTTCCTATTCTAATTAGTTTTAATATTTCTAGGATTTGATATATTTTGATAGGTCATTGAAAGCAAGGAACCATTTTCTGAAAAGTATATACATGTTTTATTCATAAAAGCAATTATTTAGTTCAAAAATCCATTAACTATTTAAGAAAAGGAGGCTAGAATATACATATATACATGTAGATACACATACATATATAGACATATATGTATATCTGACAAACATAATAATAAAGATAATATTCTATGACAATGTATTAAACTTCAAAACTTTAATAATTTACTGGTTCTTTGTTCAGAACAGAACCCGTACTTATACAGTCACAATTGATTTTTAGTTTAAGACAATCTCAAGACAAAGACATTTTTTATATTTTAAGTGGATTAGGAAAGTAAAACTCAAAAAAAGTTAAGAAAGCTACACTAAGCCTCTCAGTTATGACATCTGCAAAGATGTCCTGGAAAATGTTGTATTCTACTCTCTATCACATACAACAATATGACTTCTGTCTGTTTAGTTGATTGGTTTTGGTCTCGGTTTTGATTTGGGTTTTGACTTTGTTTTGTTTTGTTTTTGCTCGTTTTCTATTTCCACTTAGGTTGACATAAGTTGAAGTTATTTCTAGTTTTGAATTCCTGGAAAAGCCAATGCGTAGTTATGAGTTTGTTATGATAAATTACACTGAGGAGATGAGTTTACTTTGGCTTATAGCTCCAGAGAAATATAGATTATCACAGAACGGATGACACAGCACTGGCAATGGGAATTGAAGGCAAGGGAGAAGTAGCAGAAGGTGGCAAGTGTACTCAAGAAACAGTGACCAGGAATTGGTGCTGGGCTAGGTGTCCTGGAAGCTTAGCCCTCAGTGACTCACTTTCTCTAGTGATGTTCCACCTCCTATAAATTCTACAAACTTTCTAAAAGCATGAACAACCATGGATCAAGTCACATTTAAGTTACAGTTGGATAGAGCATTCACACATATGAAGGAAAGCATCTATTGAACTTCCTATTGACATTATTGAACATCAATGGAAAATTTTATTTCATATTTCAAAAGGAGGGGAGTTTTCAGTGGATGGTTTTATTGTTGCTCACTCCAAGAAAGTTTTTAGGTCTGGAGGACTAATATAAATGCACATACTTCAAGTCATATTCTGTTTTAGGTTGGAAGCCATGTTTGGAGTATGTGAGGAAAATAAGGGTTTATATCTACTAACTTGCTCTATGTGAGATGTGTAGAATAAAGGTGTAAAGCTAATTCTTAAAATGAAGTGGATTGGTGCCAGAGTTTCTGACTTTTTAAACCTTTTCTTCTATGTCCATACACATATACAGCCATCAGCTACCCTTTGTAGAAATTTGGTTGTTCAATTTTACTCTAGACCATCAAGAGTTTTATTTTTATTTTTGGTATTATAGAATACCCATTATTACTATATCAATCCTATAGATCCATGAACATGGGAGATCTTTTCATCATCTGAGATCTTCATTTTCTTTCTTTAATGTTTTAAAGTTTTTGACTGTTTTCTCATCACAACGTTTTTTATTATTGTTTTTCACTTCTCTTTTTTCTTCCTCCTCTTCTTTTGCTTCTTCCTCTCTCTCTGTTTCTCTCTCTCTTTCTGTGTGTGTGTGTGTGACTCTTTCACACACACACACACACACAAATAAATTTGTGGGTTTTTCTACATATTCTATATATGTTGACTCTTAAATCCAGTTCATATTTATGAAATATAAATTTAGCTAAGATATTGGTGAAAGTGGACACCTAAGCAAACACATGACTTCAAAAGTAAATTTATGTTATGGGTTGAGGTCTTTGAACATTTGTATAAGGCCATTATCTTGTCAGGAAGTTAAGCTGTACCTCTAACATAGCATCATCTTCCAGAAGCATCCTTTAAGTGTTTGAATGGAAATAAAACCTGCTTAAATATTTTTAGCATATCCTGGTAGAATCTTTTAAACTCCATGATGTGGCCACTTTTGATTATTAGCATAGGATGTAGTGTTGAGGATTTGTACAGTGCAGCATCCTCAGAATGGAATGCTGGCTCTAGGAAGAGTTAAATGGATACATTTTTCATACAGTGCCAAATTATTTATCATTAAGAAGAAATAGGAAGCCTGCTAGAGGTATGGATAGAAAAAAAGCCCTTTTCATAATTAGGTAAGCAGCTAGCTTTCAAAAAGATCAACATCTTGGCATCCCAGTAAATTAAGATCTAGTAACACCAACAAGAAATAAACAGAAAGGAGGATTTGTCTTTATCAACAAGAGTATTGTGTATTTGTTGTGTTGCGAGATAGAAGCACAGACATGGGGCAGATAAGACTTCCCTGTCTTAACATAACACAGTCTCTGGAAGCGAACAGAGTACTTACTTTATATAGCACAACTCAATACCTTGCTGAAGTTGTTGGTGGAAGTTAGTTGCGCATGAGAACTTGAGTGTATGCATGTGTGTATGTGTTTGAGTGTATGAATGTATGTGTGTATATGTGCATATGGGTGTATAATGCATTAAATCTATTTTTATTTAGGATATAGGCTTTTGTTACTAGAAAGGTGAATAAAAATATATCTTTTGTATTAAAATAATATCACAGCTGTGTGGAAGAAATTAATTTCCAAGAAACAAAGATTCCAGGTACATTTGATGGAACAGGAGGTAAAACTAGAAGGATATTAAAAATAATAAGGAGAGAGGAAGACTGAGGAGAAGTTATTACAAATTGGATATTGGTGGTTTCTTTAATCTTATGTCTTTAACATTATGCTGTGATTTGATGACAGGATGTTGGAATAAATTGTGGAACTCCCTTTGTACAACTCAGAAATTCTTAGGATAGCCATAAAGATTTGCTGCTGACATATATCCCTTCAAGAATAAATCTGTCAAAGAGAATATAGGAGATGACAGCCTGAAGGCATAGTACTTTTATGATATGTTCTACTGAACCAAAGCTCTTTGTTTGCCAGACTCTGAGCAGCCAGTTAGCTTAGAAATCATATAAGAGGGTCTCAATTGGGTGGCAACAAGGCAAGGGACTCTTTAAAAAGTACCTCTCCATTCTCCTAAAAGCTGAGTATCTTGGCTTGTTCTGGATGGCTATCCTATCCTATTGTCTGGCCTATTTCTCTCTCTTTCATAGGAAAGACTTCCACTGGATATTCTATCTGCCTTGTTTCTTATGGTTCATGGGTATTATTTACACATGCATACACACACACACAACACACACACAACACACACACACACAACTAAGCAGTCTTCATTTATGTTGATTGATTCTTAAGATGATGTCGGTAATAATGAATATGATAGGGTGTTGAAAGTAGATCATTTGCTACCTATAATACAATGAGAAGCCACATATACCAGTTTTGGCAGGGGGACATAGAACTTTTCTTGAATGATAGCCCAACTGATAAAAACCTTTGCTAGTGGTGACTTTAAATAACATCTTACTGGAGGTAAATGCACTATACAGTTAAATATCATGATGTGTTTCTTATCTTTTCAAACCAAGTGTAGACACAACTGGAGCTTCACTAGGGATTAGTTACTTAGGGCCGTTGTACTGCAAAGATGTTCTGATATTCAGGGGGAAGAATTCTTCATATAGGAAGGTCAGAGCTCTTAGACAACTGGAGGGATGAAAACAAGATGAAGGCATTTGGGGAATAACCCAACAATACACAAGCAAACTCAACAGAACTGGGTCCTTCCTTTACTTTTAAGAGCACGTATCTGCTCATGTATGGAGATGTTTGAGAGGCCACATTCTTGCAAGCTAAATGGCACACCCTTTCAGGAGACTGTTTTCTTGGTTTTAGGGCTTAAAAGTTATTGTTAAATCCTAGTACAAGAGCTGGGTGAGAATGACAAGTAGGAGAAGAAAGCATTCTATTTTGAAGCTTCAAGAATTAGCTAGTATAAAATAGCAAGAGAGAATGCACAAGTCTGAATTTTCTTAGTACTTGCTTGCTTACTAGAACCAAAACGTAGGATGCAAAAAGAAAAAGAAGTTATTGACTAAGGTATTTAATGCTGTGGCAAAGAATCCCTAATATCAAGAAATCAGATGTTAGGGTAATTTTAGGAAAGTGAAGAAAGTTATCCGAAGTTGAAATGCGTGAATATTGTGAAGATGACACAAAATATAAAGGCTCACGGAAGAGAACATGTTGGGGTGGATGCATGATGTGATGAATAAGAGCCACCAGGAGCTATATTTCATGAAGTCTACAGAGGATGCATAATTCTAGGAAGCCATGAAGAATGACTAATTTTTCAATCAAGAGCTTTTCTCAAGGGTGGACAATAGAAGAGTCACATAAATTGAGATGTTAGTCGTTGGGGGAGGATGGCAATCTGAAGAAATATAGTCCAGATGGCATACACAACTGCTGTAAATCAGTAGGCCACAATGACCATAAATGACCATAGCATTGGAGGGACAATGAAGAAGTTTTATACCCAGAGAAATCTGACAAAAGAACAGAGAACAGAAATAGTTTGCATATTCATGAAATTCTCAGCAAACTTCATCTCATATTTGCCTAATGAATATGTTAGTTATGCTTCCATTTGTCATAGTACAGTTTAAAGAGATTAGAACTGCTGGGAGACTCCACTATACATCTGTGTTCCATTACACTTAAGTTGATAAAAACAGAGTAAGAATTCAGTAGCTAGAAAGGTCAGATTTGTGGACACATAACAGCTCAAAGAGACTTTACCTTTCTGTTAAGGTTTGTGGTATCATAAGAAACAAATGTACAATATTTTTAAAAGTAAAGACAAGTTATCTCAACTTTCCTTCTTATAAGGAAACACAGAACTTCCTGGAAATCCTTAAGCTCTGTAGGAAACCTTTCCCTATGTACCACAGCAATGACTGGCATAGCAAAATATCCCTAAAGCTGCAATAGTGGCACTTACGTCTTGGCAGGAGCCAAGAGCTCTTTCAGAGTGAAAGAAAACATTTCCAAATATCAAGACCTTCAAATCATGCTTTTATGCATTTGGTCTTTGAAGGAACAGGAAGTGTCCTGAGTAAGATCACATACAGATTGTGGAAAAGGGATAATAGATAAGTCAGCTGGACAGATCCATAGATCAAAAAGGACTAGGAGATCAGAGAAAAAGATATTGCACATATAAAGATGTTAATATATGTAGAAGAGTGGGCAAATATAATAAAATTATGTTTGTTGCATATTAATTAGAAAGCAATTACCCAAAAAAAAAGTAATAGCCAGTTGAGCTTTCAAAATAGTCTTAACCAGTTAGTATTAGTCAGAACAGCTACCATGGGCTCATTAACAGGTCTATCATAATGACTGACACAAAGTCTGAGCCAGAGAGTATGGATCTATCCAAGGTTACTTCAACAACTGCAACTCCTAAAAGTCTTACCCAGTAGCAAAGCCACAGCACTGACTGTTTGAATTTATGATTTAAGAAGATAAATTAGGGATTTATTTATGATCTAAGATAAATTAGGAATTTAAGAAGATAAGTTAAGTAGATAAACTACAAATGAATTGTGGCTCAGAGGTCAAGAGAACTACTATTCTTGCAGAGGACTCAAGTTTGGGTCCCAGAACCTACATTGTAGCTAACTCTATCCCAAATTTGAGGAGGATCTGATGCCTCTTCTGATCTCCACTGGCTTCTGTATGCACACAGAGTAAACACATGTTCTACACAAAATAAAAAATACATATTTTTTTAAAAGAAGATGATCAAATATACACACATCTAAAAACTGAATCTACTTGACAGATCCTTTCTGCCCAGAGATAGACTGTAGTTTGTTATTTCAGGAGTAGATGCTTGCTTTTGATAGCTTAGCCATTATTAAGCGCATATGTTCAGCCAGTATCACTATTGAGAAGTCTCGGGAGTCTATGACCTGCAGAATTGGAATTCTGCATTGCAAATAAAAATTAGTCTACTTCACATGGAAAAGGTGTATGGGTGGGCCATGAAATTATATCAGGTTGCATACTATTTGGAAGGCTTTAGTCTGAGCATTGTAAGGGATGTCTCTGCTGAAGGCTGGAGTACTAGGAGTGACATGTACCTACTGAGTTGACTCCTGAGGCACAACGGAGGCCCTTGTGGAGGAAGGCTGGTATATTCAGGCCAGTGACTGCACTTCAATGTTGTCAGGACACTCACCATAGTTGCTGTCACAGGTGGGATGGAGTGATGTGGCATGTGCCATCAAACAACAACCTCAGGCTCTGTCAATTCTCGAGTTTTGCCCTCCACTATGAAAAAAGAGTGTCTGTTTCTTTGTTCACAAATTCAGAACAAGATACAAGGAGCAAGATTTAGCTGAGTCCACCTTAACAATTGATGGGATATAAATAGACACTAAGTGACTATACTGTACTACAGTCTGGGTGTATATGGCTTTCCCAAAATAAAGAAGCTAGAATACTCATCTCCTACAGAGACAGAATAAAGAGGTTAGGTATTTGGGAAATGATTGGTCATGGAAAGAACTTCTGTGTTCATAAAAGAAATGCAATATAAAAATGGCTCCTTCCTTATCTCATGTGGGACTGGAGGGGGGGGAGAGGAAGGGAGTGAGGGAGAGAGGGAGGGAAGGAGAGTGGGAGAGACACAGACACAGACAGACAGACAGAGACAGAGACAGACAGACAGACAGACAGTGATGCAGACCATTATGATCAACAATTAGAGCATCTGAAGCCCACCCAAGCTTACAGTTACCAGTATGTTTCTAGTGCGGTGGATCAACAGCAGAAGTCACTTATATTTTACAGTGTTTGTTACTACATTTATTTGACTAGCTTATTAACTAAGACTGAAGATGAAACGTGCTGTTATGTTTCCAAGCACTCTTATTTTTTATGTTTTGTTGATGTGCTATTTTAAATATATACATGTCCTAATGAATAGTTTTTGAGATGATCAAATATATATATGATCACCATTTTATTTCATATTTATTTTATTCCTTTTTACCCTTCACTTCCTATTTTAGTGTCAAAAGTAAAAATAAAAAAACACATAGAAAAATATTCTATCTTTTCCCTCATTTTTCTCCCCTTGCTTCATTTTCTTTTCTTCAACATTCCTTTTTTCTTTCTTTTCTCTTTCAGTACTATCAGTTAAATCTGGGGCCTTGACTATGCTAAGGAAACACTCTACCACTAAGAGACACACTCAGTCATTTACTTACTTTTTATTTTGAGACAGTATTTCACTAAGTTTCTCGGGCTGGCTCTCATGATTCACTCTTAGCCTAAGCATGCCTTGCACTCATCATAATCTGCCTGCCTCAGCTGTGACTACAGTCTGTGCCATGAGACAAAAGATCAGTTAGTCTTTTCTGTATGTAACAATATAGATTTTTAATGGTAAAATTCATGGAAAGACATTAAATGTAATAGGAGCATCCTAGTTTTCTGCATTTAATGGGTAGAATATAATATTTTGACCTAATTCTATATAGCAAAGTGTTTATCTAATAACTTTTTAAAAATAATTTTCTCTTCGTAGACTCCAGTTATATTATGTTTTTTCTATCTTCAGACATGTTTTATAAAGAATGACCTATATTTAAAACATAGGTCACTATAAACAGTTTAAAATACATAACAAGAATTCTTGGAAACATAATATTATCAAATATTATTTTTGCTGCCTTAGGAGATTCCATTTGTTGCATATCTTTTCAAAATCTACTTAGATCAAAGTGCTTATTTAAAATTGTCATGGTAAAATTTTGTATAATTTTTAGCTTCTTATTTTCTTAAAAGGACAAAAATATAAGGTCAGTTACTTATGATTGTAGGCAATACAGACAGTAATTCAACTATAACTAACAAATGCCTCCTTAGAGAAGAGTAGATAATAGAATAAGATTTCATAGACTGTTTCAATCTCTTTCCCAATCATATATAGATTTGATCATCTCAAAAGCTATTTATTAGATACATATGAAATATAATTTGTTAACCATATTATTCCCTCCATCACAAAACAAGAACAAAACAACAACAAAATGGAGCTGAACAATCTGGCAATCTTGTCTTCTGTAGGAACAGTTGACTTTTTAACATTGTACTTTTCCTACCTGCTTTTATCAGATAAAACCAGCGTTCATTTCTCTATATTCTGACAGCTCTTGACTTAGGCTATGGTCAAGACTAATAGGTGGGTGTACTGCTCAAAAAGTGGACAGAGACATGATCAAGAAGGGATGTGTACTTAAGGCTTTCAGTGCATTTGGATTCAGAGCTCAAGCCTTCCCCTCCTTCCTAGAGTTCAAGTCCCATGAATTTCCCATGACCCTGCTCCTATTTAATTACCACTTCCTTTCTGTTTATCTCCATGGAGAGTCTTTTGCTTTCATGTAATGACTAAGATGGCCAAGCTCTTTGGAACTTCCTTGGTTTTAAAAGCAGAGTATTCAGTTGTCCCAGAAACCCTTTAGGCATGGGTAATAAAGAATCGTTTGCCACTCTAAAAACCCATTTCATCACAAACCTCATTCTTGATATTATTCAATTCACATTTAATAATATTCAAGAGAATAAGAAAGAAATGGAAAATGAAGACACAAGAAGAAAAATATACAGCTAAGACGAGAGAGACTCCAGGAATTAGCGGATGGGACCAAGGTAGAGGCATCCAGCTTATTAATGATCAGTACAATCCCTTTGCAGCTAGCATTTCTCAACTCCTCATTCTCCTTGCCTCTTCTTGTGCCTGTATTTGTTTTAATCAATTTCTTCTCTGGATTCACTCCCCAGCTCCTTCCGGGCCTAGCAGTTGAGAACACTGTCCTAAAGCCAAAATGTATACCAGCTGCTGTGTCTCTTTGTTCTCATGATCTCTGGATGAAAGTAGCACCCATGGTAGGTGTTAAATGACTTAGTCTATGAAACAACAACAAAAATCACCAACGAAAAATCGAAAAACAAAACAACAAAACAGAACAAAAAACCAAAGCTCTCTTCCCACTCATTGTCCCATTTCCAGGACAATGTTTTTAGGAGACTCAGACACTCCATCGCAAACACTGACAGACTGACTTAGGTACCACAGCATATACAACACCATTCCAATGATTAACTTTAAATAAACTCTTGGAAAAGAACCTGGCTGTAAGCATTAGGCTGACTGTAGGTTACATAAAATTTATACTGTGTTTGTCATTTGCATGCTCAGTTGCTAGAGCTGATTGTATCTGAGAGCAAAAAATCTGGCATAAACCTTGTGCTCATACATTTTTAATTTATGGATTCAAAAGTTTGGAATAACATTCAAAGTCACAGATGCTTATCTGAACTAAACCCAAAATATTTTGAGGTTTCCTATCAGCTATAACCATCAGAGAACTTGCTGGAAAAGAAAAACCTTTGCCCAGAAAACAAACCCAAGATTTATGTTGAATATTTACCTTGAGGAAAAAATATCTATTTCTGGGTTTACAAACTATAACATATGGAAACACAGACCCAGAAATCATTGTGTTTTAATGGAAACTAGGTTTAAATTAATTCGAGGCCCCACAGTGAGACGTTACCAATGAGTTCGGGCAGTGACAAGCTGAAGCACTAAAAACTCAAAACCACACAGTTTTGAAGTAGGAAAATGGTTATAGTATGGTACGTGGATGGTTCCTGTGAGACAGGAATGGAGTTCCTCCAGTTGCTTTGAAGATGGTTCTGGATAATTCTAGGGGTCAAAATAGGAGACTAATGTGCATGCAACCTAATTGTAGTATATAGTGGAAATAGATATTTCTTTATATCAAGAGATTGAATAAGAGGAAGATAAGGTCACAAAACTAAGCACATTTTACCAAGAAATTGCAACTTTGGAAAGATACCACAGAACAGACCTTAGCAGACACTGAAAATGAAACAGAGCATTATGGATTTGTGGGTAGGAACACTTACAAGCTACATTTCTCATAAAATATGGTCATGAGCAATCATGAACTGAGCTTTCCACATGGTCAAATAACTATACCAATTACTGGTTTCATAGACAACAAAAAGATATTTAAGTTTTAAATACAGGATTATCAGTTAATAGTGGTATGACCAGAGGGTAAGACAGGAAACAATATAAAAGAAGACAGAAAGGCGAAGGGAGGGAAATCAAGTTGCAACAGCTGAACAAAGAGAAACTGTGTTTTATCTGACCTCACATTAAACAAATGTCGGAGGGTGTAGTTTAATTAATACATTACTATTTAATTCGTTGCTATTCAGAAGGATTTATCAAAACTGTTCTATGTGTTGAGTTAGTTTATAAATGTTTTACTCTTAGAGATTGCTTTCAATATGTAATTTTAACTTCCTGTTCACCTGTTAAAAATTAAATTCTTATGAATCACGGCTCCACACCTCCCCCAGGGCTTACTACATTGTATTACAAACCCTTATTGTTTTATAATGGCTTTCTCCTTTCCTTCAACTTCAAATTCCTTTCTCTATTCTTGATCTGATCCTTCTATCTTCTAACTTAAGCATCATATGTCAATAAAACTCTTCTGGGACTACCCTAAGTCTCTAGTGTAAAATTATCCATGATTGCACTTTAGCCTTGTACAAAAGGCTAAACATCACCAGTAGACAATAGTCATTAGGGGCTACAGAAAAGACCTGCACTCTAACCAAGTGTGACTTAGTAGTCTGCCTCCTTGGAATTGAGCCCTCTCAGAAGCAAGACTACTTTCCTATGCATTTCTGTATTTTTATGGTTAACTGTAGAACTGGTCATATAGTTCTCATCTTTTCTTTAGGTCTCTTAAAAGTTCTGTTTAATTGATATGACTATCACAAATATTTCATCAGCAAATTTAATGGTGACATTACCTGAAACATACCTAGCAATACCAGGTAAACTATTCTTTTTACATCTTAGTGTTAACTCAAGCTAGTTATAAATGAGCCTCTCTCTGTATTCCTACACATGTTCAGTGTACATGGGTATTACAATCATATCATTCCATCCTTCTAGTCTCCTATTTCTCCCCCCTTTAGCACCTCTTCCAATCATCACATTTATAATCTCACACCGGCTTCTCATGTGTTTGTTTGTTTTTATATATTAAAACATCTTACATATTATTACATATTTTAGTTTTATGTAATGTAATAATTACATATAATAATTTTATACATTAAGACATACTTTACATGTTATCTTTCTCTGACTTTTTCTGGGTCTGGCTTGTTTCCTCCAGCCTCCTCCATGTCACTGCAAAGGGAAGGAGCCTGTCATTTTCAGTGTATGAGTAACATTCTTTTGTGCATATACACCATATTTTGTTTACCCATTCATCTATTGATGGATACGTAGGCTGTTTCCATGACATAAATGTTGTAAGTAGTGGACATAAATATGGATATATACTCACCCTTTTTATATTGACTTAACTTCCTAGATATAAATCTAGGCTTGGAAGATCAGGAGTCTATGGCACTTCTACTTTTTATATGGTTCTTTAATGAAGCTTTACACCATTTCTTGTAGTGGCTTTGTTCATTGATATTGCCCAGCACAACATATAAGACTTCCCTTTGTTCTCAACTATCATTTGTCTGGTCATCTAACAGGGTAAGATGGTAGCACAACTTTTTTGATCTACATTTTTCTTAGAGCTGACAGCACTGAATTTTTTTAGTGGCCATTTGTATTTCTGCCCTTAAGAAGTGCCAGCTTGACCATTCACTCATTTTTAAGTTGGAGTCCCTTTTGTTAGCTTGTTTACATCTTCAAGAACTATACATCTTTGGTTACCTGTAACCGTTGGTTATAGGAGTTCAAATTAAAAAAGAAAATTACTAATGATATTCATCATATAACTGGAGAAAGAAAAACAATAATAAAATTTATATAAAAACACAAAAGACCAAAAGAGAGGGAAAAAAAAAACACACAGAACACATAAAGCTGAAAGACATCACAATTCATACAATTCATGATTTAGCATATAGTACAAAGCCATAGCAACTAAGACGGCTGAGTATTGACATAAAATCAGGTGCAAAGACCAGTGAAATAGAGGAGCCATAAAGAAATCCATCTCAACAAAGAAGCATAAACCTGAAGGTAAAAGGACAAATTTCGTAAAGGATGCTGGGAAAAATAGATAGCCACATACTGAAGACCGGAACTTAGTCACTCTCTTCCACCCCATCCACATCCATCCCCCGCTGATCAAAGACTTCAACCTCTGAGATTATTAGAGGAAACATGGGAGGGTGGGTGGCACATGCACATTTCAGGATATTGGTACAGACAATTATTTTCCTGGATAGGGAATCCAGCACCGGAAACAGAAGCAAAAATTAACAAATGGGTCATATCAAAACAAAAAGCTCTGCACAGGAAGAGACAATCAGCAGAGTGAAAAGTCAAGGTACAGAATAGGAGAAAATACTGATAATGACTCGGGTACAGATTGTCTGTAGAATGCTTACATATTATGCGTGAGTTTGTGGGCTCAGTCTTCATTGCAGCACACACAGGGAGTGAAAACTAAAATATTCTTATTCCATCTCAAAGTCGTTGGTCCCAAGAATCACAAGGTAAGATGGTGTATTTCCAGGTGGACTTAATCACTTCCCTATGTGACAAACCTCTGACTCAGGAACCACACAGGTCTGATGGGTGTGCATAACAATGAATTCTAGTGTCATTGTACCAAATATGCAGGAAGATTGTTTTCTATACAGACTCGACTAATAGTTTTACACAGGTTTAGAATTACCTGGTGAATCAGTCATATGCCATGGATATCTTATCATTTGCTCTCAGTGGAGGGATGCTACAACTCAGGGTGATTTGTGGGAGAGTGGAGGGGTATTGGCAATGATTGCACTCCAGTAGGAGATATAAATGAGGATCACTCCAGGAAATCGGGATGTGCATGCACCTGCTCTATGGAATGTAAATCTAGTCCCTGGCTAGGCTGTATTCCTTTGTTCCCTTAATGTAGGCCTTGAGTTATAATTCTAGTTGGTATTCTGTGGCTTCCTAGGTGTCCTGAATTGTTGGTAGTTAGATTTCCTTTATTCTTAAGAATCTAGACAATTTATAAATTGTATAAACAGTATTTCCTGGTAAGTTTCTGGCACTTTCTACGACTCTTGACTTCTCACTCTACCCATGTACACAGAAACACACATACACACACAAACACACTTCTTGTTGTGTTTCCAGGTGTTCTGGATTACTAGCTATAAATTTAATAGTTATAATCTTTTTATTACACAACTCTGCTATTTGTGGAACAAGCAAGCTTTGGGTCTTTGTGATCAGACCCTTCCATACAGTGCTTGTGGACTCATATGCTCATGCCAGGCACCTTCTTATCTATGCCCACTTCTCCCTGGCTTCTATAGTTAGCAAAATCCTAAATCTTCATGCAAGAACTAATCTCCAAATTTACTTCCAAGTCTACATTCTTTCCTGATCTGGAGGTTATTTCCAGAATGAGCAATAACCATGGATGATAGAGATAATCTGACAAGAGGGGGAATTTATAACAAAACTACCCAGGAAAGTATTTCAATTGTCAATTTTGTTTTGGCCAGGGAGACAGAGCCTTGCTGATCTGTGCCAAATCTCTCAACGTGAAGTTTACAAACTCTTTAAAATGTTTATGAAATGAAGCTTGAGCAATGACAAACCCCAGACTGTTATGAAGAATAACATAATATGAGGATGACTTACTTTGTTCACTCTAAGTGGCAAATACTTGTCTTAACTCCAACATAAGCTGTGCTACAGATCAAGTACCACAATGCATAGTATGGTTGGAAAACATTAAGCATTTCTTCTGGTATCATGTGAGGCTCAGATATGCAAGACATTGTTTTTGTTTTTTGTTTTTTTTTTTGTTTTTTTTTTTTTTTTTTTTTTAGACAAACCTACTTTTAACACCAAGACCCATTTCCATACAATTCTCATGGATTTCTCTAGCTTTCCCAAAATAGCCCTGTAGATTGGGATTCTTAAATCTTTCTGAAAACAGGAAAAAGGTTGTCATCCCCCAGCTGACATGGTGACATCTGATTTTCTTCGATGTCTAAGAGCTCCTGTGAGCTCTGGCAGCTCCCATATGTGTTTGTATAGTCTCGTGAGATGGGAAACCTTTATAGGGCTAAGAACCTGGGAGTGGTCACGTGGACCTGTATCCAGTTCTCACCAATCTGGTCCTATGTAATCCACTGGTGAACTCTGAAGTCTTCCTGGTACACCTGCATTCATTCAAGGGATACAGGTTCTGGTTTTATTTCTCTATAATTCATAGCCAATGAGACTCTAGGGCAGCAGTTCTTAACCTTCCGAATGCTTTGACCCTTTAATACAACTCCACATGTTGCAGTGATCCTTCCACCCCCAACTGTAAAATTATTTTCATTGCTACTTTATAACTGTGTTTTTGCTGCTGTTATGAATCATAATGTAAATATCTATGTTTTTGATGGTCTTAGAGGAGCCCCATGAAAGGGTCATTCAACCCCCCAAATGGGTTGTAGCCCTTTGAAAATCTCTGCTCTAAGGGAAGAATATACACCTTGACTTTTGTTGAATTCATCTGTATTTTTCCCTTAATTATTGCTAGGGGTCTGGAAGCCAAAGCCAGAAATGCATGTCCATATGTAATTTTCAGCATGCAATAAGTAGAAAATGAAGTCTATTCCCTTCAGTACTGTTGTGAGTTTTATGAACTATGCTTAATCATGTTGGCCTAACAGAAGCTAGAGGAATTGATCATTCAGCATGTCGGTATAATTATAGAGAGCCCAGGGGATTAAATAGAAATAGCACAGCGAAGACTAAGGAATTCTCTTACTCTCCCATCTTCCTGTCTGGAGGGATGAATGTGACAGACAGTCTACTATTCCCTGCAGTGGGAAGCATGCATGAATGTGGAAGGGAAGTAGGAAGGAAATGGAAGGGAAGCAAGAAGGAAATGGAAGGGATCTTTAAACAAGCATTTAATGGATGTGATTAGGAATGACATCATCGGAGTGACAGTCATCTATAGAAAAAGCAAGTTTGCTTTCTTGTAAAGAGCATTGTGTGACTCTGGGTGAATGAGGAAGGCGACTTCCTGCAGACTGTTGATTCCAGCTGCGGAGGTGTAGCGGTGTGAGCAAGACAGATGCTTGCATTTTTCTTATCTCTCGCTCTCTCTCTTTTTTGTTTTTTGTTTGTTTGTTTCAAGACAGGGTTTCTCTGTATAGCCCTGGCTGTCCTGGAACTCACTCTGTAGACCAGGCTGGCCTAGAACTCAGAAATCTGCCTGCCTCTGCCTCCCAAGTGCTGGGATTAAAGGCATGTGCCACCATCGCCTGTCTTTTTTTAATTTAATTTTATTTTTTTACTTATTCACTTTACATCCAGCTCACTGACCCATCCAAGTCACCCCCTCTTACAATCCTTCCCCCATCTCCCTCCTTCTTCTTTGAGCAGTAGGAGGCTCCTCTGAGCACGTCCCCCCGCCCCCATACTAGGTGCTTCCCTTCTCAATGAGGCCAGACAAGGCAGCCCGACTAGAAGAATACATCCCACTTACAGGCAACAGCTTCTGGGGCAGGCACCCCAATCCCTCTGTTCCAGTTGTTTGGCAGCTCCCATGAAGGCCAAACTGCACATCTGCTACATATGGGTGTGGAGGCCTAGGTCCAGTCTGTGTGTGTTCTTTGGCTGGTAGTCCAGACTCTGAGAGCCCCAATGGTTGGTTGACTCTGTTAGTCTTCCTGTGGAGCTCCTATCCCCTTCCAAGGCCCCCCAATCCTTCCTCTTCCATAAGTCCCTAAGCTCCATCTACTGTTTGGTTGTGGGTGTCTGTATCTGTCTGAATCAGCTGCTGGGTGGAGTCTCTCAGAGGACAACATGCTCCTATCTGAAGCATAACACAGTATCTTTAATAGGGTTAGAGAGTGGTGCTTGCCCATGGGATAGGTCTGGCATTGGGACAGCTGCAAGATCTGGGTTTGAGCAAGTAAGGAACAAAGCCAATGCATAGAATAAGGCAGTATACATTCGGTGGCCCAACACTCTTCCACTGTAACCACCTCATGCTATTTCTATTAAATTTCCTGGGCTCTCTACAACAATTATACCTACATGCTGAACGATCAGTTTCTCTAGCTGCTGTTAGGCCAACATGATTGAGCAAACTTCATAAAACTCACAACAGGCCTTAAGGGAATAGACGTTGGTTTGGAGCTATCGAATGCTGAATACGTGTGTGCATGCGTACACACAGTCTTCTGGGAATGTAGTTGTTTAAAAATATAATTAATAGGTAGATTTTATTCTTTGTCTTTTAGTTCCTTATATCTGTACAAAGCATTATAATTGAATGTAGTAGAAAAAGAAAGGCACACGACTCTTCCACTTTTGCATGTTTGCTAGATGAATATGAACGGGAAAAAATCCATTACTGGCTCAAATATGTGCTTTGGAATAACACTTTACAAGTAAATATATTATGCTTTTTCACAAACAGAAAGTGTTTGGGTATTGTTGGTTTATCATGTCCAATTAGACTATAAACTTTTGTTCCTATTTTACTTAGAAGTTTGATTATTTTAGATGCCACGCCAGGAGTAAAGGTTTATTAAGTTTCACTTATGTATCCTGTATAGTGAAATCCATGCTCAAGAGGAAAACAGTGTGCTGAACCGATAGTTTTCTCTGTGGTTAATATATAAGTCGTGTATTATCTGAATTCTTTTGCCAAAACAAGTCTGGACTGGGTACTTACCCAGGTTACTCGCATATAAGTGTTGCCTTCCATAAGGCATCAGTAACATTGTTGTATTGTCACCCCTGTAATCTAGTTTAAAATCGCGGTGTGGTTTAGGAGACCTGCGTCTTAAGTCACAGTTCCAAGTTAGTGTAGCAACATTTGTCCTCGGTGGCACTAAATTCCCTGTATAGTAAATTGTGTTTTCGGTTGCTTTGTCCCATGGTGTCGATCATAAGCCGTGCTTAAGGATTTCAAACAACGACAGCGCCCCCCACCCCCTTTTGGTCCTAAGCTAGAGGTACCCATCAAGTCCTAATTCTTTCCTTAAAGACTACACCGAGAAGCCCACACAGAAGAGATTCGTCTACTGTGCAACAGCGATCCCTGGCGGCCAGATGCTTTCAAGGCGTTCAGCACCCAGAGCCATCTCTGATCAAGTCCCTCTTTGTTTTCCTTATCCGCAGAGCTAGCTATCCGTGCATGGACCAGGAACTGTCTTTGAGAATGTGGTGGCCTGTGTTTGATACCCAGAATCTAAAGCTCAAAGTTTCAGGATCTTCACTACTCACCGTGTACAACTCATGGGTCTTTCTTTTCTCTTTGTGACAGTTAACGGGGGGGAGTTTTGTTGTTGGGTTTTGTCCCTTTCTCTTTGCCAGCAAATCATATCAACAAACTTGCACATTAGTCAAAAATCTTTGATGGCTTTTCTGTTTGGGACGAGAAAATGCCTATAAAGTAAGTAAAAGAATCGGGGAGGTGAGGGACGGAAAAGGAATAATGCTTGTGGCACGAACACCCGTATGATTCATCGGTAGAAGCTGAGCGCTGGCTCCATTTCTTTTGTAGATTTCCCTGCTCCCCTTACCCCACCCCCCGCTTTGTTCCGCTTCAAACCTTTCAGAGGGCTGAAATGCATTATTACCTTGTTAAATCTCTACCCAAATCATTTCTACAGCCCGAAGCTATTTTGACGTGGGTTGAGCATCTCACACACACAAAAGAATTGCTTTTGTTCCCAGAAGCTCTCATTGGCTGAACGGCCTCCGGTTCAGGCCAATCAGAATCTAGTTGTCAGGCTTGGCAGGCTATTTTTAACCCAACACACAAAAACACTGGGTCTTGGAGGCAGTCCTCTGCAGAAAGAAAGTCCCCGTAGTAAAAGGCAACAGCTGAATGTATTTTGGATGTCACGGAGTGTTTGACATTTTCTCCTTAATTCCGTATACACTGTTACATTAGCATGTGCTTTTTGTAAACAACTAACTCAGAAATGGACCTGCGTTTCCCCGAGCTCTGAATTACCCTTTTAGGAAAGGAAAGCCTAAAATATATTGTATTCAGGCATGATCCAAAAGCAATTCACAGTGTGTGGAGGTATCACACACACACGCACACACACATACACACACACACGAGTTTAAATAGGAATGCGAAGCTTTTTTTTTTAAAACAAAGGATTTTTTTGTAGATTTTTCATCTTGGGTTGACAAAATTTTCAACAGTGACTAGATGAGAGTTACAATAATATCTATCTTCCCCCCTTACACTTTAAATATGTATATAATTACTGCAACATGTATACATATTTATTATGTATGACATCTAAAATTATAATTATAAGTTCTGTATGGGGTATTTTTGTGGGGGTATTTAGATAAAGCACTGTTTGTAGCATATTCAACCTATTGTTCAGTGGGGGAGGATTATTTTTTCTTTACCTCCCTTAAATACACTTTAAGTGACAAAACATTAAAACACATAATTTGTACATTATTTAACATATCCAGGAAATGAATGTTGCCAAATGGGAAAATGTCAGGTTGTAAAGTTTGATTTCCCCTCTAGCCATCCATTTAATAGGCCAAAAAGGGAGAAAAAGCTAAGTTGATCCCAAAATATATAGCACAAAGCAATTTTATTGGAAGAAAGGGACACTTCCTTCAAATGAAAGGGGTGGGGGGTGGCAGTGGCCTAAATAAGAAAGACAGTAAGGATCTTCTCTAGTTCTTAAAAGAGATTTTAGATTGTAGATTTGACCAGTATTTATTTACCAGAACTTAGGGATATGACTTTACTTGTTGTTCTCTGTTAATCTCCAGAAAAAGACTGGTTACTTTTTGTTGCAAACCATGGGAGTGTCACTTGAACATGGTGTTGGACAATTGTAGAAAGCCCGCAAAGGCTCCTGGGAGAAATGGCATGGATCCTACTCAGAGATGCAGGCGTGCTTTTCGAGAGAGGCTTCCATAACACAAATAGCCAAGGATAGGGAAAACTTTACACAAAATTTCTAGCAGAATTGGGGAGAACAGCCAGACCTAAGGAAAGTATGAACCTTGCCTTAAGTAGTGCAACTTTCACTATTAAGGAGAAATGCTCCCTGCATTTCTGAAGGTAAATTTTATGACTGCAGAAACAATGTACCTGGCAAAGAGGTCACTCCTTCCAACAACAATTCGAGGCACACTAGGACAGCTTTCTATGACCTCTATAATAGCTCTCAGGAACTTTACTGATTTAGATAGACAACCAGGTGCTAACAATTTAGTTTAATATTCATTCTTACTACATTCAAAGAATTTGATAAAACTGAGCACAGTAAGAATCTTGTCTTTAGGCATTTTTGACCATGGCAGAGTACCTTGAACACCAGTAGAGATTAATCCATGGCACTTTGTTGATGCTAGACCTTTATTCTTTGGGCCAGGTGTGTTTGCTCTTGACTTAACCATCTGGGAAGTTCCTTGATTTGGATTTTGTTTGTTTGTTTTTAAGCTTTTCTCATTTAAAAGTAAATATACAACAATAGTAACAATTTTCTAAACGTGTTTTCAACTCCCAGTCTCGGGTTTATATATAAACTCCATGAAGGCAAAAACTAATCGAATAAAATAGGTATGTTATTATTAAAAACAAAACCAAAGAGCTTTTAGCCCCTTCTCCCAGCATTTGGTAAGTTTTAGACCTTCCTGGTATACATTTTGTTGTCTATGGAAACTCTCATGGGAGAAGAAACATATGTGGGTCCCTTGGCAGAGCCTCTGTGGGAGTAGTGAGCAGTAAAGGACTGGGCTGCTGCCAGGTCCTGAACTAACCAGGGAAGAAATGGAGTTACTGGTTTTTGGTTGGTTGGTTGATTGGTTTTGTTTTGTTTTGTTTTGTTTTTTTGAGACAGAGTTTCTTTGTATAGCCCTGGCTGTCCTGGAACTCACTCTATAGATCAGGCTGGCCGAAATCCACCTGCCTCTGTATCCCAAGTGCTGAGATTAAAGGCATGGGCCACCACTGCCCAGCAAAATGGAGTTTCTGTTAATTGCAAAATGTAAATTCCTATATCTACAAGGTATCTTGTGCTCTGTAATATTATTCGGAAGGATCACCTGCTGACTAAACTTGGTAATGTTAACAGAGAGGTGGTTGCAACTCCTGAACTTAAGCAGTCATACCAATGCGTTTGCAGAATCAATAAATCAGACCAAACACTAGTTTTATCATGACAAAAATAGGTGCTCTCTTAGGAATAACAGTTTCTGTATGTTGGGTGAAATGGCGGAGAAGGACGTGTGTCATGAGAGTTGGTGTCTTCAGCTTGGTTCTCACTTCCCAGCGGGGCTTCAAGCCCCCACCTCGATATTTCCCTTCTCTGGAATGTTCCTAAAGTTCAACATGAGCTGCATCCCCTCTCTCACTCCTGACCTGTCTTTCCAACTTGCAGTTAAGAATAAATCCATGGGATCTTTTTCTTTCTCTTTTTAGACTGAGCTGAAACAACAGCAGCTTTTTCTAAACACTGTGTGTGTGTGTGTGTGTGTGTGTACATTCCAAAAGACACATTCACTATTTCCTTGACTGTCATTTTTTTTCAATTTTTGATTAATTCACGGCCCTCCAAAATCATTTTCTGTGTGAATTATGTTGGCTTTGTTGAGCCCAACGTGCACAGAAACAACCTGTGTAGATAGTGTTCTTGACTGAACATTGTCTTGACTGTATAACTGCCCGTCACTTGTTCTTTGACCTGTTTTGATCCTGTGAATAGTTCGTAGTTGAACAGGTCATTTTTCTTAGATGAATTTCAAAACATACGAAGAATTTGAACCAACGCAATGTTAGCAATGCGCAAAGGATAGTACCTTCAAGAAACAAGGGCCTCATAGGATATCAGAATCTTGAATGGAATAAGGACATTAGACATTAAATTAAGGAAACTTTAATAGAGAATTTAAGTGGGAGGGTAATTAGCTATGCAAGGATGACTGACACTTTGAATTTCAGTGTGCAGGCTGCAATGAAACCTGGAAACAACAGCAAGAATTTCAAAACAAACTATCTAAATGGAATTTTCATCCAGAGTAAGATAAACAATCTGGAGAAATGCACTTTTTATTGGGACCAACCATTCAAGGTCAGGTAGAAGCCATTACAGTATTTACAATTAGGAAACAAAGAAAAACAGAGATGGCCGATTTGAAAACAAGGGAAATACGGAAACTTAAAAGTACAAACAGAGAATATAGCTGACATTTATGCTGTCTTGATCTTTATTTCTGGATTTTATGAGCAGATCAAACAATATTGTGTATTGCATAGAAACCCTAAAATACATTTCTCAAATAGGAAAATAATTTTATTTACATTGCATTGTCAGAATAAATTCAGTAGACGCTGGAAAATGTCATGATGGCCTCAGAATAAAAGAAGAAAATTCACTGTATTTCTTGGTTGTGTATGTATGTATGTATGTATGTATGTATGTATGTATGCATGCATGCATGCCTGCATGTGACAGTCAGAGGATTACTTGTAGAGTCAGTTTTCTCTTTCCACCATGCCAGATCAAACTCAGGTCATCAGGTTTGGTAGCAAGGCCATTACCACTGAGCAGTTCTATTGGCTCCTAAAAGAATAAAATTCAAATGATTCTTTTGGAAATAAAACACCATAAGTTATAATTATTGCTTTTGCACCAAGAGGACAACATTTGATAAATATGAATTCATTGCCTCAGTAAGAAAACTAAGGAACAACAGTTGGGAAAAACAATGTGTTTGATAAGTATGTGATTTTTAGTAAGTTGTTCAAATTTATGAAAACTTGAGAAGCACCCTTTTCCACTGACATCTCAAATCACTAATCGTGTCCTAATTATTACAATTTGGCGTGTAGTAATTCAAAAATAGATGGGGATGATATTGGTTATACAATTATGTTTTTTTTATGCCCCCAAAATAGACAGCCCTTAAATAATAGGCCCAATAAGTGATCAGAAACCAACATCATAATGTTGTCTTGCTACTAGATCTTAGTCTAGAAAATGCCCAAGGCTCTTAGTGATAGCTGACCCTTCCAATAGCAATTCCCTTCTTTCATGCATTTTGAAAGCCTCTGTCATTTCCAAGTGACAATGACTTATTGGTTGCTACTGACAGAGCTACCTAGGAGTCTTTGGAAGCACCCATTTCCAACACAAAAGTATTAGAAGAAGGCTATGAAAACTCTCAGCAATCTTTTGTGGTGATGGAATAGAATGCACAGTGGGAACATCCGGTCTTCTATGGAGTCCTTAGAAGTACAACTCGAGTTTGCCTTGGTATGACTTAGGTTTGGTGTGAAAGACCTTTCTAAACCTGTGTGTATTCTACTTAGATAGAGCTACTGATGGCCATAACAGACTCAAGCTTCCCTCCTTCTTGACTTACTTGAGTGTTGAGTTGATGCTATGTTTTATCTGATTAGGATCACAAATACGCATTGACTGTTTTACAGGGCTCACTGGACTGAAGCCACAGTCTTCACAACTACTACGTGAGTATTGGTTCTTCAGCAGTAACACTTAAAAAAAAAAAAGACATCTGTACAGAAGTGTCTAAAATCTCACAGCTACGAAGCCTCAGAATTGATGGATATATAAAATGGGGCCAGTGTGGTTGAAGGAATTTTGATGCTTGGTGGAATAGTCCATACTAAGCATACATAAATGGTGAAACAGAATAAATCATATCAAAAATATTGTAAAATGCAGTATCTGGTTGTCAGTCATTGAAGAATATTTCTCTTTTCAAAATAGACACCATCATTAACCAAATGTCCATAAAAGTTAACCACAACTTTCTTGAGTTCTGGCAAGTTTCTTATAAACATAGTCATTGGTATCAAAATAAGAGGCCAATTAGAAACTGGACATAAAAACATTTTCTGAGAGAAGACAATATATTGTATAGGCACTCTGCATGGTAACAATGAGAAATGCATGAATCTTCATGTTGCAGTCTAGGCCTTGACATTGTTAGGACTGCTTTTACAGATTTAGGAATAAAGGATCTTATTCCTAAATGATCCTGGAGGAGAGATCAAATTCCTTCATCCTAATAGATTATAAGCACTCCTCTCTTCGCCTCTTAGTTTTGCTAATTCAACACCATTTCCTAGAAATGTTAGGAATCATGAATATGTTCATAACTTGGATTTCAGTCATGAGTTACGACCTGATCATCTTCCATTATGTTCAATAATGGCACAGGCCAAAGACATGCACCCAGCCTGGAGACCAAGAGCAGACCATTACTCAGACGAGTGATCACCTACATGTAGAAGGAATTTTTCTTGGTACTTCAAGGAGAAAGGAAGAGCTGGATCTGACAGAGGTCTCTGGTAATTCTAAGCTAACTCACTCATACAGTAAGAAAAACCACAGGTCACATAGACCTTATGAGAATCAGACCAAGGCACTTGCCTCAAGTAGAAAGTATGTCGCACAAGAGAGGAGGATGTGTGGGTCCTTCTACACAAACCTCCATGGTTTGTGAAAATGAAACTAGATCCTAATACAAGGGCCAGGCAATTAAAACCCCGAGAGTTGGTGCTACAATTGGAGCGTTGATGGGCCTGTCTATAACAGGTCACTTTAGAGATGGAGGGTGCTGCTGATGCTAATTATCCTGACAGAGGTATGAGCAAGGACTGTCCTTGTTGACCTAGTGGCCAAATGCAGCAGACTTAACAATGGAGTATGAAGGTAATGTTGCCCATTATCATCACCTTGCTGTTGACATCCTGGCTAAATTTGATTTCTACACAATGATAACTGGAGTTTAAATAGGACATGAACTTGACATCCCCCGTTTGCCTCTGTAGTGAAGTGCAAATTTCACTGTGTGAGCGAATCTAATAGGAGAACCCTTGTCCTTACTCATTTGGGTCTATCACTTAAAATAAAAAACATAAGCCCTGTTGCTTGTAAACAACGTACAGTTTACTTTTCTAGTTGTAAAAGCTGGGATGTTCCAGGTATGGGTAGTTTTAGTCCCTGGAGACTTAGTGCTTCCTGGATCATGGACAACTCTTTTCTCTGCTCCAGTGTTCTTCAATAATGGTTGGGGTGGAGGAGGTCCGTGGGGCCTCCTTAATGAAGGTACTAAACATACCAACAAAGCCTTTTTATCATAACATCCTTTGGAGTTTAAGATTTCAGCTTATGGCCGGGCAGTGGTGGCGCTCGCCTTTAATCCTAGTGCTTGGGAGGCAGAAGTAGGCAGATTTCTGAGTTTGAGATCAGCCTGGTCTGCAGAGTGAATTCCAGGACAGCCAGGGCTATACAGAGAAACCCTGTCTCGAAAAACAAAACAAACAAACAAACAAACAAACAAATATTTCAGCTTATGAATGTGAATGTTCCATCCATAAATATTCAAATGGTAGTGTTCCTCTGCTCTAGAAACAAAAAATATTGGTGGGCTCATGGGTAAAGAAAGGCTTATTACCTTGCTGTCTTAAATTTAGTGAAGAATCAAAGAAAAATTTTGGAAAAAAGAAGGGTTGAGGACCGGGGGGGGGGGCAATAGTCCCTTTAGTAAAACCCCGGGAGAATTCTGAGACACTGTGTTTGTCTCACTGCATCCGAGTCAGTAAAAGGCAGCCCACCCGGGCTTGTTCATCAAGTTCCCTGCAGTCATGAGGTGATCAGACTAGGTAGAGTTTGGGAGGTAGCCTAGTAGGTTGCAGGGTCCTTTAAAGCCTTGAGAAGAGGACACTTGAAGATCGCTGAGTCCAGAGGGAGTACAGTTGACCCCGGCCGGCCATCGGCAGTGTTTCCGCCGCCTAAGCCGAGCTCCAGCAAGCACCACTCACTCAGTTTATTTCTTCTGCCTTCTAAACTGCTGTGGATTTTGAATTTTAACAGAGCAGAACTAAGGGATCTTGGGGGCTCTTAAGCTTTCTGATTTCCTTCTGTGTTTATTAGATAATGAACAGCTTGCCCAACGCCTCTCTCTCCCATCTTACATTTCTTCTTTTATTTTTTCCAGCTATACATTTTACTGCAGCTCCCCAAGGCACAATAACCTTGGCCAGAGTTCCTATGAAGCGGTTCTCTGTATATATCAAATCAGTGTAAACAACATTATGGCTTCAGACACTTAGCCCTTTCAGAATGAATGCTCACTCTCTTGTTTATGTGTTTTAAATTAGCCTTGGTACAACGGAATCTTTGAAAGCACATTCTTCCAAAAAAAGTATTCTCTGGATGTAAGTAATTCCCATATCCATTCATTTATATTTTATGGAATGATTGGTCGAGTTGCCGTTGTGTTCCTGACAGCGCAAATGCTGGGCACCAAGCGACACTAAAGACAGCCATTACTCTTGAAGCGCTTGCAACTTCCGGTTGGTAAGTAAGATAGGGTTAGAATGTCCTTTCTACCATTTATCTATTATTAATTTACTAGAAGCAAGTTGGATATTTATGGATAAAAGTCATTTTGAAATGGTAGCTCCCAAAATATCCATGTCATTGAGTAAGTGAACATGAAAAGAGAACTTTACATTTGTGTGCACATGCAGTAAGTGAGGATAAGCGTGTATATGCCTGTAAGCATTGGAAGGCCAATGGATAACTCTGACTGCTATTCCTCCGGCACCGTGGAACTTGATTCTTAAGAAAGGGTCATTCATTGGTCCGGAATTCACTAATTAAGCTAGTTTTTCTGGCTGACTAGGTCTGCTACCACACCTGACTTTTTGATGTGGGTTGTGGCTATGAAACTCAGGTTCCAGTGTTTGCAAGACAAGCACTTTACTGAGTTACTTCTCTCAGCCCGTGAAGTTACCTCTTAATAAAGGGTTGTTAGGAATTGGCAAGAAGATGAGAGGGGGAAGGTTGTCTCACAGTAAGCAGGTACTGAATTAGACTAGAGCTCCTTCAGAACTCAGGAAGCCTTCAGAGATGCTAAAGTCTTGGCCTTGACTTTGGGCTTCCAGAACTGTGAGAAAAGAAAGTTCTGTCATCTCAGTGTGTGGTGTTTTGTCTGGACAGCCTGAGTTAACCATGACTCCAGCCTCCTGCGAAGTCTGATGAGGGCTCACAGCAGGTTTCTGGGTTATTTTTGTTGTTGCCTCTCTACCTATGGACATAAAGGGGTCCCGGGAGGGTCCATAACTTCACACTCTCAAATCAGTTTTCTCTCCGACTGACTCTCCTTCTGCTGACTTGCTCAACTTCCTGTTATCAAAGCCCCATGTTACTCAGGAGCAGCAGCTGCTCTCCTTGTTGTCTGCAGTTGTGGCCACCTGTGAGTTTTGACTGTTCCCTGTGAGGTAAAACAAAGACACTCCGCCCTCCCCTGCACCACTGCAGATTCCGGTCCATGCATTTTTACTGAGTTTACAAGTAATAACCTCACAAGCTGTTCCACCAAAGGGGAAAGACCAAGCCAAACAAAACAAGACAAAACCAAAAACCTAGGACTTTGAAGGGTTGGTTATGGTGAGTTTTTTGTGAATCAATGGAAAACCAATACGCTAAATCTGTTCTGTTCAACTCCTCAAATTCAGATTATTCAAATTATGGAAATACCATCGTGATAGAGGTATAGGTCCAAAATATGCTGTGAACAGAACAATTTTAAATGTTGCTTTTAAGTCAGTCATGTCTTGCCTTAGTTGCCTTCACTCCTAAGGGCAAACATAATTATATGACAGTGTAGTTACAGAACTGTATAGGCTCGAAATGACACTGAAGAATTGGGGGTTTGGATAACAGATCTTGAAGCCACTGGAGAGAGGAAAGCTTTGTGCAGGCTCCTCGTCTTCTGTCCCTCCATGTCTTGCCCTGATAATTTCCTGTGTCTTACTGAATTCCCTTCTCAATGAATGAAAAGTCATAAGCACAACCAGAAAATGGAAGAGTAGTGAGACTTAGTACCCAAGGCCAGAAATGAAAGCACCAGGACAATTTAAAACAAGATTACCCTCTAGAGAAGAGAAGCAAAGGTGGTCTACTTGGGAACCCTATAGATAGTCATCCTCAAAACCCCATTAAGGCAGGTTCAAGCTCAAGGGAGCAGCATACATATTCAAAATGGAAAGACAGAAGGTATTAGAACATGGCCTGGACTTTCAAGCCCGAGTCTAGAACCCGAAACAGGCACAGCTTCCTGGAACTCTGCCAGGGATAGCAGTTTGAGAAGCAGTCAGTCCTGTGACATGACTTGGTATCTCTCAGTCTATAGCAGGAAGTTCCCCTGGGCTCCTTGTCACACACACACTATGCTGAACTAAATCACATGCTGTAAAGCTTTCTGCTGCATAAAGGATATTCAAAGTTGACCCTGTGTTCTAGGGGTTGATTTGAGACTACCCAGCGAGACTGCTCAGCTCAGGGATTTGGTCTAGAGATAAAGAAGAAGCTCTCAGAAGAAGCTCTGGTCTCTTCCTCCTTGACCTCCCCCATCCCCCATCCAAGCATCTCTCCAGGATTTAAAGCTAAGCTTCTTCTTTCCCTACTGCTCCATCTTATACAGTGTATTGTGGCTGGCCAATGCTCTCTCTCCCAATCCAAGGGCCAATTGTGGCCTTCAGGCCCTTGTGTTATTATAAACAACATTAAAGGAAAGACATGTTTCAGCTCCTCTTTACAGACCAATTGCAGCTGTTTTTTTTTTTTTTTTT
>JADRCC010437159.1:4264-17132 GCA_019843855.1 Hylomyscus alleni
AGAGAGAGAGAGAGAGAGAGAGAGAGAGAGAGAGAGAGAGAGAGAGATATTCAAATACATGGTTTCTAGGATAAAATATTAAAGAAGATTGAAATCAAATACTGTAATGTTATGATTTAAAGTACAGTTATTGGATACCCCTCAAAAGAAGACACATAAGATATAACCCTTGCTGTCAAAGGGCTTACAATCTACTGGGAATCTGCCCACAGACAGTGAATACAATGCAAAGTCTGGGCATTTCTACAGGAGTTACAGAGTGTAATTAACAAGGGGATAAACATTGACAGCTATTCTAAACTGCAAATTGTGCACACACAGGTGGTGAGATATGACATTGGTATTAGCTTCTAAATCACAAAATCACACCATCAATCATCTCTATTTTAAAAATTAATATAATTTAAAAATCAAGATAACCTGGATGCCTTAAGAACCCTGAAATGGTGAGCTCTCTTCCTCTTACCATGTTTTTCACAGAGGACCAACCAGGTTGGCAAACTGTATAAAACTGTATGCAGTTACTTTCCAAACATGGCCTGCATCCATCCCAAGAATCTACAGAAGATGCTTGACATAACTTTTCTTCTTCCTCCAGACGTTCTTGCACTTCATTCATGAGTTTCAAGGCCTCCTGGTTAAAATGTACAAGCACAGGTCTCATTTCCATTTCCTGAGTCTATGTATACCTTAGTTAAGTTGCTAAATTAGCTCAGTTGGTAAAGTGCTTGCTTGCCTTGCATTAATCCCAGTTCTCAGATGGAGGAAGAGGGAGGATCAGAAATTCAAGATTATCTTTGGCTACCTAGTGAATTCAAGGCCATCTTTCTCTACACAAGACCTGGTTTCAACAGAAATTAATTTTTAGACCCTTTAAATGGCTCCAGTCTTTTCGTCTTCACCCTCCTTTCTGCTAATAGATTTACCACAGCAATTTCTGTTTGACAAAGAGTCTATTGAATGAGCCTTTATTGAAGACCATGAAAATCTTATTGTCCATTGGTTCACCAATATTTAGTGAATACTTGCTGTATGATGAACATTGCACTAAATGTGGGTGAGCAAATAACAAAGACATCATCATCCTTATGGGGGAACCTCTGTGATTACCTTTTGACTTCTTTATCTGCATGGTTAGCCTGTGAGGTATACAAAAGGTGGGATCTAAGTTTTAGAAAGCTGATATTTTGATTCTTTAATTTAAGCTTTCTTAAACCATTGTATGTATTTAAACACTGCAAGAAAGCAAAATCTTGTATTCAACCAATGAGTTACAGTGAGTGGATTCTTCTTGTCTGTATTCCAAGTGCTCCCCCTTGTGATGATGGCTGTACTTGGCTAGGTCCTGTTACTGTTGGTAAGGAGCCAGCTGCAATGACACCTCTCTGAGTTCTACCCCACAGCTCTATAGCAAAAGGGCCTCTTTTTTTTCTTGTATCTCTGATTAAACTCCTGGCCTCACTGCTCAAGTAGACTTCTTGCCTGAAATGGAGTTTAGGAAAATGAGGGCTGTACCAGGCCTCAGAGCTAAGGTTCCTTTAATGTGAAAAACACATGGGAGAAAAGTTTTTGTTCTTAAAACCAATTTATTGTATGCTTTTGTTTGCCTATTTTCTGAAACAGAGTCTCACTATATAGTCCAAGCTGGCCCTGATCTTCCTGTATCCCCCTCCCAAGTGCTGGCATTATAGATATGATCATAGATTACATGCATGTGCATGGATGTATGTATATGTGTATGGTGTATGTATATTTATGTGTTTGTGTGTGTGCATGTGCATGTGTGGAGGCTAGAGATTGAAGTTAGGTGTCTTTCTCTCTTGCTCTTTTGATACAGGGTTTCTTTACTAAACTCTGGGCCTGGATCTCACCAATTGGTGAGTTTGGTTAGCCAGCAAGACCTATGAATCAGCCTGTCTCTGCCCTACCCCTCTGCCCCAGTGCCTGGGGTTAAGTACTTGTTCTAGGTTTTTGTGTGGGGTGCTAAGGATCTGAACTCAGGTTCTCATGCTATACTGAATATATTAATCCCACAAATATCAGCCCAGCTCCAATAATCTTCTATGTCTCCTATGCCTGAATTGGCTCTTTCAGAGTTCCTCGTTGTAGGTTTCTGGTGGTTAGTCAGGTGGTGTTTGCTTATAACCTACATAGGAATCCCAGCAGGACCCATGACCCAGACAGGATTTGTGGACAAGGGTATTTTCATGCCATCTCAGGCTTTTCAGAATAGTGTGGGAACCTTGAATGGTTGTTTCAGGCTGGAGACATGTCTCAGTAATTAAGAGGGTTTGGTGCTCTTAGAGTGGGCAAGATTTTGGTTTCTACCACCCACATCTAGTGGCAGTTCCAGGGCATCTAATGCCTCTGGTCTCCTGCACACACACACACACACACACATACACACACATGAGGTTGGTCTGATGCTGCTTATGTTCAAATGCTAAAAATTCAGTACCTGAAGATCTAGTTGCTCCAAGATAAGCAGATTCTCATGTAAACAAGGCTTTGTTGTGTAAGCCTTGCTCCCCAATTTAAAACTATTGGTTAAATAAAACTGATAGCCAATTACAGGGGAGGGGGAGAGAGAGAGAGAGAGAGAGAGAGAGAGAGAGAGAGAGAGAGAGAGAGAGAGAGAGAGAGAGAGGGAACAAGAGGAGGAGGAGGAAGAGAGGGAAAGAATGTGGAGAATGAAAAAATGGAGAGAGTCTCCAGGAGTTATGATGGACCAGCAGCATGTGCTAGAGTAAAATGCTTCCTCAGGATTGCTGGAACAGAAATAACCCAGAAAAATTCAAACAGTGAGTATTTGGACTGTGATGTAGTTTAGTAGTAGAAGCCTCTGTTATAACCGCTGACAATGCAAAAAGTGAATGTAATTAAATGGGCTGGGTCTGTGTGCTATTTAATATACTCTGATTTGTTAGAGTATTCTCAGACATTCCACCTGCCAACTATATACAGACCCTTAGAAAAAGGTCCCTTCATTCTATAGGTGCTGGCCAGGGCTCCCCTAGCTCTCTGTTTACTTGCCTTCTAATTATAACAATGATGACTGAGGTGGACTAATGAATTTTTACCTAGTTGTAACTAAACTAACTCTCAAATTTTTTACATTTATGTATGTATGTATGTATGTATGTATGCGTGCGTGCGTGCGTGCGTGCGTGTGTGTGTGTGTGTGTGTGTGTGTGTGTGTGTATGTGGCACAGGTTGCCATAGCACGCATGTGTAAGTCAGAGGATAACTTGTCCATTCTCTCTTTCCACAAAGTGGGTTCCAAGGATTGAACTCAGGTCATCAGGCTTTAATGGCAAGTGCTTTTACTCAGTGAGTCATCTTACTGACCTGCAACTAAACTAACTCTAAAAACAAACAAACAAAAAACAAAACAACAACAAAGGCTAAGGCTATTTAAAAGATTCTTGGGCACTGTGTGAGGGGGGAGAAATCCAAAGAGGTAAAGCCCACACATGATTTAAGTGCAGGAGTCAAGAAATAAGATAGACTAAGTCCTTCATTATAAGCTTATCATTGGCCATGTGACAGGGTAAGATTAGTGATCCAATCAGAACTGTTAAATCTGATGATATTTTTCAAAACAGCTAGGAGACTAATTAAAATGTAGTTCAAAACTGGGTATGATGATATATACACATAATTCCACTTAGGAAGTTGAAGGTTCAAGAGTTCAAGGCCAGCCTCAGCTATAGACTGGGTTACATAACACCATGACTCAAAATAAGTAAATAAGTAAGTAAATTAATTAATTAATTTTCAAAACTTTTAAAAATAAAGAAAACAAATATGGAATTCTTAACCATCCTCATCCATAAGTGTATTTAGAAGTGGTATCTCATTTTTTTATTTATTTAATTTCAGTAAAAAGGACTAGAAACCACTGATCTCACCAAAACTTCTCCAAACACTTTTGATTAAATATCTTAACTCAGATGAGACTAAAAATAAAACATTTTGAAAAAGCAGCCTCTTTAACCAGATATCAATCCTCAAATCCTGTGCTCAACGTCCTGTGGAAAATGACTAGATAAGAAATATAAAGCTTTCTCCATCTTCTCTAAACTAAACTGCTTTCCAAAAAATGTAATATAGGGAAAGAAGTCACTCATTAATTGCACATATTTATTGTTGCAATTCTTATAGCCCAAATGTGCTTAAGAACAGATAGTTTTCAGTGATGGTACCTGCTTTTCTTCTTTGCATTTCTTCAAGGTTTTCATCAGTTTGGCGTGTTCCTCCTCTCTCCTTTCCATCATGATTTTCATCTGCTTAATGCCAATCAAAGCCTTCTTCACCTCTTCTTCTACATCTGCCCCTCCTGCCTCTGGAAGACCTAAAAGACATGTTTGGACCTGGCAGTAGTGGCTCACACCTTCAATCCCAGCACTTGGGAGCCAAGGCCAGGCAAATTTCTGACTTCGAGGCTAGCCTGGTCTACAAAGTGAGTTCAAGGACAGCCAGGGCTATACAGAGAAACCTTATCTCAAAAAAACAAAACAACAAACAAACAAACAAAAAAGACATGTTTGGACTTTCTTTTAACCTGATCATATTACAAAACTGTAACTTTACCAGTTTTGGAACCTCTAGAGACTTTTAGAGTCTTTAGCTCTAAAGCACTCCATGACAAATTTGCTGCTCTGATGCATGACTTCTGCTTCTCCTGAATAAATCTGAGCTTATTTGGTTTCAATCTTGTCATTTTCCCGAAGACCTGTTTTCCTTTATCCATTTTTTTTCTATCACTGGAGACTCAAGTATGTTTTTATTAGAAAAAAATCTGAATTTTCTTGACAGCTTATATGAAATACCCAGCAGAAGACTTCAAATACAGTGAATAATTTCTCTTTTTCAGTTATATTTACCTCCCTAAAAGCCAATAGACTAAGAACACATGTCATATAACACAAGGTTCACTATTAACCTTCAAGAAGTCTCTTTTGTACCATTAACTGACCATTAGTAAGTACACTGCCATTCTGTTCTTTCTTTAGCCACTGTGTTAAGAGTTTCCTGAGTTCAGCCATCTCAGGAACAAAATTCACCTTGCTGGCAGGGACAAAATTGAGTTCATGTTTCCAGGCCCTGGAACTCAACTCCTATCCTTGCTTCTTCAGATGTTTCATGTTTGTCTGTTAACCAGTAAAGGATTCAAAGGGGGAAGTTGCCATTATCCTGTTATCTAACTAAGGTATACAAGTCAAAAGTGTGCTGCCTGTCTTAATTGACTACAAGCAGCTTGCCCACTTCTTTGTTCTCTTATCACTCTAGATTCCAGGTCAGAGTCCAGGAGGGGACCTGACTACAAAAGCTGACTAAGGACCCTGAAGCCAGGTGACCCAGATAAGGCCTGATCATCAATGTTAAATTCCTGGTTTAATTCTTTGTGTCAAAATATGACTCATTAATGCAAAAGCTCACCCTACTCTCCCTCACTTTGTGTTCCCATCCTATAAAAATGTACAATCTCCCTTAGGGACACCATTCTGATCCCTAATTGGCCACCTCCTTGTGCATGCAGAAAATAAAGCTTTCATTTCAAGTTTCTGTCTCTGAAGTGAGTTTTCTTGGCTTCCACACTGACCTCAACAAATGTGGCATTCTATTGATATTATTCTTGCCTCTGAATTTAATTACAGACTCCAACTCAACTCCATTTTAGCTTATTTGCTAAATGTTAAATGCCCTAAATCTACATCACCAAACAAAGGTCATAAGTCAATGGGCACAGAACAACCAGATTCACTGTTATGACAACCTACCCCTTGATTAGTTACACAGACTATTTTAATAGTTTAAGTTTTTTAAATGCTAGGAAAGTATTTTGCTGTTCATTAAAGATGTATAAAGATGATACCAAACATCTGGATAATACAAAAGAAAATACAGACAAAAAGTTGGCAAGTTTCATCTGCATAATACAAAACATATGGATATGTGAATGCTATTTTATCCAGATGTTTGACATCATGAGTACTTGGCTTAAGTCCTGAAGAACTTTTTGCTGTGACATGTAATGAATATGCTTATCTTTCAATTGCAAGGCCCTATAAACATCAGCAGGACAGGCAAACATGCAAACAAGGCAGATAAGCCAAACATACTCTTCAGGTTTCCATCCATAGTAGCTGTCTCCTTCCAAGTAGGTGCACTGTCACAATATTTCAACCATAGCAGATATACAGAAAGCACCAAGAGTGGTGGCTTCATGGCCCAGTGTTCCTAAGAAGGGAAAACCAACCTGCTTTAATGCTTTCCTTGAGGCTACCCTCTTGAGTAGCAATTGAAAACACGTGGTGCTCCAAAGCACTTTTCCGTTAATTTCTCTTAATTACTTTAGACACTTCATAATAAAAGGTCTGGCACATAAGAATACATAAACTATCAGTTCAAAGCCAAACAAACTCATTTAGTCCTATTTCTTTTTTTATTATTATTATTATATGTAAGTACACTGTAGCTGTCTTCAGACACACCAGAAGAGGACATCAGATTTCATTACGGATGGTTGTGAGTCACCATGTGGTTGCTGGGATTTGAACTCATGACCTTCGGAAGAGCAGTCAGCGCTCTTAACTGCTGAGCCATCTCTCCAGCCCATTTTAGTCCTATTTCATTTATCTTTTTCTTGACAGTTAAGTATGTGCATGAAGCTGGACATGGTAGTGCATAGACACTGGGGCAACAGTGTTGAGAATTCCAGGCAGCCTGGGCCACATAGCAAGACCCTGCCTCAATAACCACAAGTGTGATAATTTCATATGCATGTGTACTAGAAAGTCAAGCCAATGAATAATAGCAATCATAGAACTATAGAGTCTAAATTTCATTGACTTTTCTTATCAACAGTAAGGGTGTCTAAAGGCAGAATTGAAGTATGTCAGGGAGACTTTTTATGTCCAAAATTCTCAGTCCTCCTGTCTCTATCTCCCATCTTAGATTTTAGATGTGTTAGAGTACTCTCATACTTCTTACAAACCTATCACAATATATAATGTACAGTTAAATTGTTTCTGAGATAATGACCTCTCTTTTAAACATAGTTTACATTAGTTATCAATATCCCAAACACAAATACTTTAAACTTTATCAAGACAAGGTAAGTAGAAACAACTGCATATTTTAATAAAATTAAATCTAAAAGATTTAGAAGGATATTTATCTACTTAATGCATACTGTTATATTAAAACTTCACTAATTAATATTTTAAACGTATTTTAATACATTAATGTAACAGCAGCTATATTAGCAATAACATAGTGATCACATTTTATATGACATTTGAACTGTTCTCTTCTGTTCATGCCCCATTTAACAAACAAGACTTGAAATATAGTATGTGTGTTTACCATTGATTTTGCAGCTCTCCCCAGAGAAATTGCCACTAACTTCTTGAAGGACCTTCACTTTTCTACGATGTGACTTTCATCCATGTCAGAGATTTAGTCTTATTCGGTTTATTTGATGACACAGTTCTTAATCCTATTAAACAGATATTTTGAGATTAAGACGTTTTAGTAGCACTTAAAATGAAACACTAGAGGGCATGTTGGGCACATAACAATGACCTTATCTACTTTATACAAATGTGGGTGGGCTTGTGGGTGGGTTTTTTTCATTAATTTATTTATTCACTTTACATCCCAATATCAGCCCCCCCATCTCTCCCCCTAGTCACTCTCTCACTAAGATCCTCACCCCATTCCCCCTCCCCTTCTCATGGGAGGGTGTTGTTTTGAGACAGTTTCACTAGGTAGGCTATTCTGGAACTCCCTATAAGGATTAGGCTGGCCTCTACCTCTGGAGTGCTGATATTAAATGTATGTGCTAATCATGACAGACAACAAATGTGGTTTTATTGTTTGTCATCTTTTTTGAGCCAGAATCTTTTTGAACTCATATGTAGGCAAAAAATGACCTAGAATTCTGATCTCTTCCATTCCCCAGTCTCCATTTCCCATGTGCAGGGATTACAGGCCTGAACCACTGTGTGGCCTGGTTGTTTAGCTTTTTTGCTATTTTGACTTCAAGAAGTGGCATAAATTATCCAGACTAAAGGAAAAATAATATTTTAAATGCTATAGTTAAAGTGATAGTTACTTTCAACTGGGTAATAAAAATATAACATGTAAATCTAAATTCATTTATTTATATGCAGTAGGCATATAAATAATACTATAGATGTTTTGTTGTTTGAATATATATGTATGATATGTGTATTTGTGTGTGCATGTGGAGGTTAGAAGGGAAGCCAATGTCTTTCTCAATTACTCTCCACTTTATTTTTGAGTCCAGGTCACTGATTCTGAAGGTTCCTGATTCAGCTAGATGAATAATCCTCCTATTTTTCTGCCTTCTCCTAGCTGAGATTACAGCTATACCTGGCTTTTTACATGAGTGCTGCATATCCTAACTGAAAGCAAGCACTTTGCCAACTAAGCTATATCCCAATAACTGTTTGTTTTTTGAGACAGGATCTCACACTGTAGCCAAGGCTGACCTTGAACTCACAGCTTCAGCCTCCTTATTTCTGGCATTATAGGAACACACTACCACAACCAGCTTAAATGCAATAGTTGCATATTTCAGACTCATTACATTTGATACTTGATTAAGAACTGTTAAAGCTCTTACTAATTCACCTGAAAACAACATAGGGAGATGATGATAGTCAGTTCTAGAATCTACATCAATGACTTCCCTGGCTATTGACATTGTAGGGTCATCATGAGTCCCTTTGTAAACTAGAGAATCCAGCCCATCCATACTTACCATGTGTTTAGTACTTTTCTACAAGGGCAGAGCCTGAACTGCTCCTGTTGACATTTGAGTGCTTTTAGAAGTTGATTCTTGTAGTGCTGAGATGTAGATCAGTTAGGAGAAGGCTTGCTAGCATGCACAAAACCATGGATTTGATTCCCAGAACCAAGTAAACTTGGGCATAAGGTGCCACAGACCTGTAGTCCCAACACTAGGAAGTAGAAGCATGAAGATAAGAAGTTTAGGGCCACCAGGTGATGGTGGCTCACACCTTTAATCCCAACACTTGGGAGGCAGAGGCAGGTGGATTTCTGAGTTTGAGGCCATCCTGGTCTACAGAGTGAGTTCCAGGACAGTCAAGGCTATACAGAGAAACCCTGTCTTGAAGAAAAAAAAGAAGAAGAATTTTAGGACCACCCTCAGCTACACCATGAGTTCAAGGCCAGCCTAGGATACTTTGAGACTCTGTCTCAAAAACAAAATGGGGGAAAAAAGAATAGAAGTTGGTCTTGTCTCTGGACAAACTGTAAACCAGAGGTTTTCATTACTCTGACTTGACATAGGGAACAGTTACAAAACCAGCACTGAGAATCCAGCCCATGCCTCAATCATCAGATGTCTTCTCTACCTGATGATTATATTTTAATTGAAAAGCTCTTAGCTCTGATGGAAAATAGGTCAACTCAGAGCAAAGCTCCAACTATTCTGTAACAGACTAATGTCAATTATAAACAACTACAAACCATATGCCTAAGCCAGAATGTCCTATCCTGACAGAAGACTGGTTAGGGTTCAGAAGACTGGTTAGGGTTAGGGTTAGGTACTTTTCTTAGGAAAAGAACACAGCTCATGAAGAATTAGTCATGAGAATCTGGCTGTCTTTACACTGACTCTATATACCCTGAATTCACTGTTGTTCAAGGTCAGAGCCACTTTAAGTCATGGCTGACATCCACACATTACATTTCAACAATTTTTTTAAATGAAACCATGGTGTAGCTGAGGGTGTCCCTGAACTTCTGATCCAAATTATGGCCAAATTAAAGCAAGCTTTATCTATGTATCCATATCAGAGGCAAATCCAAGGCTGTTTTCCCATAACTCAGAGTTAATGAGACCATCTTCTAGTCAATTTCCCTCTTTATTAGACAAAACCACAAGGTGGGAGATGGGGTTACATGTAAGCATGATTATAGAAGTGAGACTAGGCAGTTAAGGAAAGTGGTTCGTGGAACAATAGATATTTCCAAGAACAGGTGGCTTCAGGAGATTGGCTTACAATACATTCTATGGTTACTGGGGGTAGGGCACAGCCCATGTTATAAAAAAATATAAAGTTGAGTATAGTAAATACTTAATATAGTAAACAGAAACAAAATAACTATCATATCAAAGTGGCTCCTGATTACAGAATGGAGCAGGCTGATTTCTCATGCTCATCCCCCCCCCCACTTTAACCCACACTCCCCTTTTACATATTGTTTCTGAGAACAAAATTTCATTGCTGAATTTAATTTCTGTAAAAATAGTTGAGGTTTCTATCTATGAAAGTTCTTTTTCTAATTACTTCATCTGTCTTCACAGCTGCATTTTGTCCTTTCGATTAAGTATTTCATGTGACTCAATTACTATATGGCTTGAGATTTAATAGATTATAAAATGTTAGCAAGAACTTGTCAGTAACTAAGGAGGCCTTGAAGCCATGTCATCTTAATTTAAAAAAATAGCAAGAGGTGGCTAGAGAGATGGCTTAGTGGCTAAGAGCACTTCCTGTGAGAGATTAAAATTAAGTTTTCAAGCTGTACTGTGGGAATTTAGCCGTTGGTTAGACTCAGCAGGAGGCCAGTTCCCAAGAACCCAGAAACAAGAGAACCAAGACGACCTGGCCTGAGAACCCAGAAACAACCTGGTCCAAAACAATTGCCAGATGACTAGCCCGCCCCTGGACCCTAGCACGAGCCAGCACCAATCAGAAACCACCCCATACCTTCCTCTTACCCTAGTCTTCCCTTTTGCCCCAGCAACTGCACAGAAATAAAAAGCTGCCTAAGACCTTGCTCGGGGCCAGACTCCTCTATCCCTTCGAGGGATATGAGTCTTGCCCCAGCTAGCTGGAATAAGAAAGCCTCTTGCAGATTGCATCAAGTCCGTTTCTTGGTGGTGTGTGGGGTCGTCAATCCCGGGATTTGAGTGTGGGGGATCCCTCTGGGAATCTCACACTTGCTTTTCCGCAGGCTCTGGGTTCAGTTTCCAGCACCTACATGGCAGCTCTCTGGAACTTGAGTTCCAAAGAATGTGTTGCTTCTTCTGGCCTTCATGGCACTGTAACCATGGGATACACAAAATAGGCATGCAAGTGAATACCTATACAAGTGAAATAAATAGTAATGTATATATATATATACATATATACATATATATATATGAATATATATACATATATATGAAACAGAGACATATATTTCATATATATGTATATATATGACAGCTAATAAGATAATGTCTGTGATTTCAGCTGAGATTTGCAGATAGACTTCAACCTCTTAGCTAATTTTGTCAAGTTCGGGTATGGACATAATTGTGGTCATGATGGACTTGATAATATATCATCTCTGAGTTAGACTAGCCCACTATTTAGATATAGTTTGTCCCCATCACTTCCCAAAATTCATGTATTGGAAACTTAGTCTTTGTTGTGGTGGTGAGATGAATCTTCAAAAGATATAACTTAATGGGCAATTTAGTGAAAACTTGCCTCAAAATAGCAAGTAAAACAGAACCAGCTAGAAATGGTGGTACACACCTTTAATCCCTTAGCACTTAACACTTGGGAGGCAGAAGCTAGTGAATGTTTGTGGGTTTGAGCTTAGTCTGGCCTACATAGCAAGTTGACAACCAGAGCTATATTAAGAAACCCTGTCTCAGACAAAACAGAGAGACCTAAAGTTGTAGCCCAGTGTTAAGAGTACTTGCTTACTTAGTGTTTGTTAGGCCCAAAGTTCAGCTCCAAGAACTCTCCCCTTCCCCCACACAATGATATACAAAGTTCCCTGACTTAAGAGCTCAAGTTCAAGGGCTGACAAGGTAGTTCAGCAGATAAATGTGCACACTGCCAAGGTTGACAACCTATGTTTTAACCCCGGGGGCAAGGTGGTCAAAGGAGAGAACCAATTCTTACAGGTAGTACTCTGACTGCTACACGGGGCAATGGCATTTATGCCCTCTCTCCTAAAATAAATAATGTAATAATAATTTTTAAAAAGATATCAAGTTCAGTAAAAATCATGGCCATGTAGTAATTGTCTCATGATCTTGTACATTTGGACTTCAGAGTCCCTGTGACAGAGTTAGAATGTTGGAAGAAAATATGTCAGCTGTTACTCTTGATTGCAAGTTCTGTAATCATGACATAGTTATAGTATGATGAGTGAGCTGAAGTAATCTGTAAGATGAAGGATTGCAGCTACCTCGTCCTTTCATTATACTTCCTGAGTGAGTCAAATCACATAATACAAATTTAAAAATGTTTTATTGAACCCTAAAATATAGTATAATTGGGAGGTGGGTCAAGAATTTCTTTACTCAGGGGCTGGCAAGATAGCTCAGCGGCTAAGAGCACTGACTGCTCTTCCGAAGGTCCTGAGTTTAGATCCCAGCAACCACATGGTGGCTCACACCCACCCGTAATGATATCTGACACCCTCTTCTGGTGTATCTGAAGACAGCTACAGTGTATTACACAGGAGCGAGTGGGGCCAGAGCAAGCAGAGGTCCTGAGTTCAATTCCCAGCAGCCACATGATGGCTCACGGCCATCTGTACAGCTACAGTGTACTCATACACATAAAATAAATAAATAAATCTTAAAAAAAAGAATTTCTTTACTCAAAAAAAAAAAAGTCAGTGGTGGTGGCAGCAGCGCACACCTTTAATTCCAGCATTTAGGGGGGCAGAGGCAGGTAAATTTCTAACTTCAAGGCCAGCCTGATCTACAAAGTGAGTTCCAGGACAGCCAGGGCTACACAGAGAAACCCTGACTCTAAATCTCTCCCCCCCCCAAAAAAACAAAAAAAAAAAAAAAAAAAAA
>JADRCC010437200.1:0-11050 GCA_019843855.1 Hylomyscus alleni
TTCAGTTAGTGTTCCAATAATTACAAATTTCAGCTGAAAAAAAAGTTCAGTTCTTAGATCAAAGTGCAGACTTCTCTCCAGGCTCACAGCTGAACCTGTTTCGATGTGTTTGGCCATGTTGTATTTCCAGAGATCAGCAAAAGACAATACCAAATGTTATAATTTTATGCCTATATACACAAAATAAACACACATACAGTTTGAACTTAGTAATAAAATATTTTCTCAATTTAAAAACTTTTTTCTTAATTAGACAATATAACAGGCAAGATAAAGTGCATAAATGCTTGAAATCTGATTTCAAAATATAAGACCTCAAGAATCTACAAACCTGGAAGGTAAATGGCTTGAGAGTTTAACAGGTTAAAATTTCAATTTTCCCAGAATTATCATATAAATGCCATCCAGTTTTAGTGAGAATCCAAAAGACTTTTAAGAATTTGGCTGAAATAATTTAAAAGTTTCTGTGAACAGGAGTTACCTGAAAGAATCTAAGAGCATGAGGCTGCAGATCAGTGACAGGGAAATACCAGAAAACCATTTGAATAAGTCAGTTTATATTGAGAGCTAAAATACTCAATGGGATAGAATAGGATGCCTGAAATAGATTCTAGTATGTCTAAGAATTTAACATATGGCAAAAGTGTTGATTCAAGTCAGTGGGGGGAAGATAGGACAGTTAATAAATTGTGTTAATGTCACCGGCTACCCATTGTGGGAAGAGAAAACTGTCTGCTTCTTAGCCCTATACAAAAGTGAACCTCAGGTAGATTAATGATATGAATGCAAGCCAAGTGTGATGCTACATACCTGTAAGTCTAGCACTCAGGAGGCTGAGCCAAAAAGTTTTAGGGTCAGCTTGTACTACAGAAGGAGACCCCATTCTCCAAGCAAAGCCAAGCCCAAACCAAATAAACCAGTACCATCGAGAAAACCAGCAGACATGAACAAAATAATTAAAATATTAAAAAGAAAATTCAGGAGTCACTATATGGCACACAAGGTTTGTATTTTAACAAGACCAGAGGTCTAGAGGTACTAATGGATAGTAAGACACGATGGTTACACAAACATTAAAATCACTGCTGCACTTCATGACCTATGCTTGTCATTTCAACACTGGAGAGGCTGAGGCAGGAGGAGTGTGAATCGAAGGCCAGACTGGGCTACATACTGAGATCTTGTCTCACAAAGCTCAGGTAAGTAAGTAAGTAAACGTGGAAGTTTACTCAGTGATAAAGGTGTTAGAGTCAACAATGATAACAGCAAACTGATGTTTTTAAAAATACATTTATAGTTTTTGATTTTGGAAAATAATCCATCTCTTGTATTATACTTCAAAACGGAGAAATAAAAATAGATAAAAGTCTAAAATATGACTGAAGAATATAAGATAAATCCTAAGTCTAGAAAGACATACTGGGGCTCTTGGTTTGAGATTCTTGGTATTCAAGATCACCATATTGCTATTTTTTCCAAAATTAATTTTAAAGACTCTATGTAATTCCATTTCAAATCCAAAGCCGTTCTTTTAAAAAATGAGGAACAAATTAAATAACTGAATAAATAAAAAAATTTTGCAATTTGTACAGAGAAAAACTGAAAATAGCTTTTTGGATAGTAAAAAGAGGAACAGTTATTTCAAAATATTTGAAAAATATGCTATATAGTATATATAAAAATAATTTTTGTCATGAGATCTTTTTTAAAAGTCATTTTTACTGAGTATGTATATGTGTGTGCTTGAGTGTGCCCATGTATGTCACAGGATGGTAGTAGATAACGTGTCTGGAGTCATAGGTGGCTGTGATCTACCATGTAGGTGTGAGGAGTCAAACCTTGGTCTCCTGAAAGAGCAGCAACTGCTCTGCACTGCTGAGATATCTCTGCAGCATCCTCATGTGTTCTTCAAGGTGGAATCAAAAATGACTAACAGCAAAGCAGAAAAAGTGAGAAATGAGGTGAATATGATTCTGTAGAGAGGAAAGATAGATAAATGGCCAGTAATCTTGTGAGAAGATGTTAAAATTTATTAGTCAAAAAAAGAAATGTCAACAGAATTTAAGCGAAATGTCACTCGTATCCATCAGCATTTTGTCTCTTGCTTGTGTGGGGGAGAAGGACATGCCGTTAGAAAGATTTTATGTAGGAGGTAGTTTTGAGTTGGACTTGTTTAACAGGAAAGAAGTCTGCTCAAGAAGAAAGCCCCAAGTAAAGGGAGGAAGGTGACTGAGGACAGGAATGGAGACTCTGATCCATGGGGTATCAGTTATGGCCATAAAAAAGAATTTAGGAGGATTTTTAAGAAGCTCAGTGTTGGTATTAATTTTGACTACATGACATTATTTAGGGAGTAGAATGAAAATAGTATCTTCATTTTATATAACAAACTAATATACTTTTGCAACTTGGCACAAATCCAGATATACCCGGAAAGAGGACATGCCTCTATCCGATTGGTCAGTGAGCATATCTGTGGGGTTATCTTCCTGATTGCTGTTTGATGTAGGAGGGCCCAGTCCTCTGTGGGTGGCATTGTCCCTGGTCTGTATAGAACAGGCAGTGAAGCAATCCGGAGGAAGCACAGCATCTCTTCATCCTTCATTGTTGTCGACTTCAGTTCACGCCCTCATCTCCCTCAGTGATGGACTGTTACCCAGGAGCCATTGGAGATAATAAACCCTTTCCTTCCTGAGTTACTTTTGATCATGGTGTTTTTAACAGCAACTATTCGATTTGCTGTCTTAATGAGTTGAAGTTCAATAGCATTGAATGAATTCATAATGTATCACCCCCATTACCATACGCCAACTCTCCATCCTGTAAGCTAAACTCGGTAGTTGTTGAACAATGACTCCCAACCCAACTGTTAGAGGAATGATCTGCTCTATCATCAAAGTGGTCAAAAGAGAAAGTATTCCCATATGTTACAGGGTGTGTGTCTTTAAAAAAGAACAAATTATCACCATTTCAGCTGTGGGCACTCCATTAAACTTCTACTTACAGGTGAGAAATAAGTCATCACAGAGAAATTTGATGTGGGATGGCTTATGCAGACATTACTCTTGGCAGATTAAGATGTCAGCACTGCAGGAAAGGTTGGCCTCTGTCAGAGATGAAAGTCCCATGGGCCAGCGGGGAGTGGTTGCAAGACTCACACGGGGAAATGATCTACCTGTCAGACGTCTCTGGAGCGATAGTGGAAGAGGGAGGCAGAGAGAAGGGATGTGTAGGAGAGGTTCAGGAATACAACTGTGACTTGTGCTAAGTGTTTTATGGTTTGCCAGGCACTTCCACTTAGAAAACAACTCTGTGTCCTGGAAGGCTTCTAAGGCATACGAGACTGAGAATAGGCTTGGACAATACTCTTAGGAGAGGCCTAAGATAGCTATTGAAGCCCCGGGCATCCCTAATAATGTCTGTTAAGAAGGCAAGAGAGGCCGAGCACTCGGGAGGCAGAGACAGGTGGATTTCTGAGTTCGAGGCCAGCCTGGTCTACAGAGTGAGTACCAGGACAGCCAGGGCTACACAGAGAAACCCTGTCTCGAAAAAACAACAACAAAAAAAACCAAACAAACAAAAAAAAAGAAAATGTAATGTTGAAAATATCAAACAAAAAATAAAGCATTTCCAAATGGCAGGGCAAAATGGAATGACACAGCGCTGAGCTCAAATCTACCAGCTTCCTGGCAGAACTACCGAGGAACAGCTGTGAGTGGAGTCTGATCAATATTCTTGACAGTCAAATGTGATAGTCAAATGACTTCATGAAGTTTACATCAGTAACACTAACAGTAAGTGGCATACTAGAATCATAGCACCCCTTGGGGGTTAGATTTTTCTGTTGTTATCAAATATAACTGGAGAAGTCTCTTTCCACTGTGAGACAAGGACACACTCAGAGAATACAAAAACTGTGTAAGAGACGGAATGGTTCAACCTCCCTGAGACCCAACTCAAAAGTCACCTTACCCGCCATCAGCATAGTCGGTGTCCGCTCCACCCCACCAGACGTCAGAGTCGTCCTCCTCTGCATCAGCAGAATCGATGCTGTCGCTTTCCTCGGCCAGCGGGCAGCACACAAACTCTACCCCTCGGAACTTGTCGATGCCACAGGGCAGCAGCATGCCATAGTCGTGCAAGTTAGTGCTCTTCTCACTGCATGTCTACAAATGGAAGGAGGAGTCAGTGAGGGCACAGAGGCACAAGGACCGCAGCCACAGCTGGGAAAACTGGCATGGACAGATACACTCAGAGCCTACTCCAGCAGGTAAGGGGAACTTGCTGTCTGAATGAGTTTCTAAGCTGATCTTCAGCATGAGCTGCCCAGTACTCTTATCTTTATACTGTTCTCTTGACATGTGGGGTTGAGAGATGGCTGGTTAAAGGCCTGGATTGCTCTTGCAGTGGACCCCTGATCCACCCTCAGAACAGACATGATGGTTCACAACCACCCCTACCTCCAGGTCTATGGATCCAAGTCCCAGTTCTGACTCTGTGGCCTATGTGGGCACCAGCCACACACCTGTGGCATATCATATATGCAGGCAATATATACAACATATACATAAATAAATCTACCTAAAACATTTTTTAAAGATGTATTATGTTTACAAAGTAAACATGAAAAGAAGACATGTTCGAGAAGTCTAAACATGGGAACAAATATCAGGGAACAATTTATGCTTTGAGCTATGATGGCTTATCAGGAGTTGAAGTCTCCATCTACTTTTGCCCACCCCCTCTTTTCTCTACCCCAGATGCAGATTTTTTTTTTATAGGCAGTTAGTTGCACCTTATTCTAGAAATTGTGTCTCTTGGCTCATATACCAGAGTTCCAGTCCCAGAAAGGAAGAAACTGCCCTCCACAGCCCAGATTTCTTTTTTGGTATCTTTTTGATTGCCTGAGATCTGCTAATTTTACAGAAATTGGCACTAAAACTGAGAAACTATCTCCCTGTGACAGAGGAAAAAAATTAATAATTTAACATGCCTAGGGAAACAGTAAAAATATTCTAGATGCATTTTAACCTCCCAGGAACCACCAGTTTACTGGCTCTTAGTAGCAAAGGAGTCTGTCTACCTTTGCAAACTCAGAGGAAGCGCAAGGGAGGTTGTCAAATGGGAAGCTGGGCTTCAAATGATGTGGTCTACTTTAAGTGCAAGCAGCTCCTCAACTTCCAAAATCATTTTTAGGTAAAGACAGTTTTGTTTTATAGTGAGTCAGAACACACTATTTTATGAAATATAAAAAAATAATGTTGAACCCTTTTCCCTCTTTCATTTGTGAATCAATATATTTGTTATTTTGGACTAAATTAGTTTGCTGAGGAACCGGGTCTAGTGGGACAAATCTATAATTCTGCTACTTGCAAGGCCTGATTGAACTATAGAGTAATATCAAGACCGAAGTAAGCCACTTAGCAAGACCCTACTTTGGATCTCAAAATCCAAATTGGAAACAAGGCCTGGGATACGGCTCAGAGAGCGATAACAACTCAGCATGCATAAAACAGTGGATTCAATCTTTGGTAGAATGAAAAAGAAAAATGTCGCCGGGTGGAGTCTGCCCCTTTCCCTGGAGGGTCTTTAGCAGACTGTTGGTCTCTAACTGGTACTTGCCAGTGGTAGGGCTCCTCCAGCTCGGACAAGCAAAGGTATTCCTAGGAAGGAACAGGGGTACAAAACCTACCCTGGTAGTGAACTCCTGAGCTAGAAAAAGGACCCTAATTCTAGAACACTGGGACCACCATCTTGACACAACCACTTAGGAGAAAAACATTATAATTATATCAAAGGCACAGTGCAGTCTAAGAGTGTGAATTCATCGTGATACTCACTCCATTCTATTGTCTTTAATATTCCACTGACTTAGCCCAAAGCATCGGCTAGCAAAGGGCTGAGCATGCTGCCACAGATGCGCTCACCATGGGAAGGAAGGTGGCAGGGGAGGGTATGACTTAATGACTGTGGCCTCGGAGGTGGCCTTGAACACGTGGCTAGTTAAATTAAGGAAACCACATGGGACAAGAGCAACGGTAGAAAATAAATTGAAAAAGATGGGCATGGCAAGGTTATGCCTATTAAAGATAGCAGCTTTATGTTCATCCATGAGACATAGCCTAAACATATACCTAATGAGAGCTATTGCTAACCATTAAGACTATTCATGGATAAAGAAGCACAAACATGTGTACAGACAGTCACTTGAACATTGCTTCCATAAAGAACTTGTCGCCTTCAACATCCCTCTAAAAACCTCTGTGTATGGCCCCAAAGAGATCTCTTTGTAGGAAAGCAGGCCCCGGTTGGTACCTCTTTGGCGACGGTGTGCCAGTGAAGATGGGTCTCACAAACATCCATCCGCTCCTGGTGTAGAAACTTGCACTTGTCCGGCACGAGAAGGGCATCACTTACAAACTCACCAACTGAAAGAGAGGAAAGTAGACCTGTGTCATTCCTGTGTGCCTGCTGATCTCACCAAGGACACACACAGAGTAGGTGGAGGTCAGAAAACCATCTTTCCCAGCTTTCAATGCATGAAAAACCAACAATGGGTTCACTGCCTTTCGAATGGTGGGTCAGCCTCTTTAAACAACCGGCTTCCTTGCCACCAAGGCCTTATGTCCATAAGTTCTCTGTGCATATGGCCTTGATGGTTGTACATTCGCTACATATTCCCAGTGCCTTCTCCTTGAATTAATTTCAGTTTCTGCATCCATATAAAAGCTGCACAAGTCGTCACTGACATTCATTGTCAACAAGGATTAACGTACAAAAACAGATAGTTTCCATTTGAGCACCATCAACACTGATGTCTGTTTCTGTATTTTGTAAATTTAAACTGCTTGCAAACTGTTAGAGACTACGGCATTTTTTAAATGTTAAGCTCCAATCTGTACATACACAATGTGTATTATATATGTGTTTATATAAAGACACACGGGAGAGAGTAATTCCTTCAAATTATGGAATCTTGTTTTCTTTGAACTTTACATCTCATGAGAAAGGTTGCTAGGCATGAGTGGTACTCCAGGTTTAGGAATGTTACATATCACCCTCTAGGTATACATATACATACATGTTCATGCATGTTCATACATACTCATGAGGGTGAAAGATTGACAGTGAAAAATAACAGTAGCTGTGAAATTAATTTCTCTTGGTTTTATTCACTGTGGCATCCCCCTGCTTCAGCACAAAGTCTGCACATACTAAGCAATGAATGTCTGTGGAAGAAGGAAGAGATTTCATTCTGTACTGGAATGAAGCAAGTACTGTGCCAACACAGTGAATGAATCTGCCTGGGTGTACTAGGGAATGTCTTCAGGTAGAGGTATCACTAAAGGTTAGTCTAAGTGGATGAGCAGAGTAGGCCATGAAGACAAGTTTCACAATGTTCGGACATCATCTCATTTATCATCTGATTTCCTTTCTGTAAAAATAAAATTCTCTGGCAATACTACCTAAGGGAGAAAGCTTACTCTGACTGATGGTTCAGAGGTACACAGGGTCCATCATGGTGGAAAATAAAGACAACAGGTCCCTCAGAAGCTGAGAATGTCGAATGCAACAGGCTACTCGGCTCCCCTTTCACATGCATGCAGCACAGGATCCAGGCCAGGGAATGGGGCCACCCACAGTGGGCGACTTGTTCCATCCCAGTTAACATAATAAGATAATCAACCACAGGCATGCTCAGAGGCCAGTGTCCCAGGTGATTCTAGATTCTGCCAATTAACACTGACCATCACACTATTCCATTCCATCCCTATCCCTGACACAGCTCTGGCAAGCTTGCTTGTCCTGGAGGAAGGGACAGCAAAGGGCAGTTCGAAACTTCTCACCTGTGCAAAAGATGGTGGAAAAAAAAAAAAAAGCAACCGCATGGTGCATCTTACTCCACACAGAGCCATGATGCCATCTCCTAAAATCCACTTCCCAAGTGAGAAACCTCTGCAAAGAAACCTGCCTAAGGCAGTGTGTACCATAGGAGGTTGTATCCTAGTTCCAGAGCTGAACATACCATCTATGAGGAAAGACCTTTCCCAGGTGAACTAGCCAGGGTGTCTGAGGAAGTCAGGTAACCAGTCCTGGCTGCCAGGAAATACCTAATGACTGGGGTATTTCAGGAAAAGGATACAGGAAGACAAACGTGTCCACGACCTTTGATACAGCCATCCTCCTTAGGGAACATGGTCAGTCATATTTGCAACTGTGATGTTATTCTGTTTCATAAGTAATTACTGGATAGATTAAATGCTGGCCTAAGACTGCTAATATTGAATTCATTTGTGAGAATATCAAAAGCAAATATAAGACGTTCTGGTCCATGGCCTAAATGAGTTCCTGGGGGTACAAATAGAAAAGTTGGTGCTAAGAAACAAAATCAAATCCATCAGTTTTCATCTGTCCAGGGCTAGATTACAATGCTGAGCCAGCCACCAAAGGATACTTACTTACATTCTAACAACTGTTCATTCTATTTTAAAAGGATACTGGAATTTTTAATTTGCAAATTATTTTACTTAACTGTAAGCTTCTGATATTGCCTCTAGCTAAAGAAAATTGCTTTAGCAAAGGATTAACACTAGCTACTTCAAAAGGCCTTAGGACAAAGGGCAAAGGGAAGCTCATTGTGCCCTGCCATTAAAGTGAAATCCAGCAAAGGACAGCATTTCTTATCTTCCTCTGAGGGTTAGAAAAGCATATAGAATGCTACTCATCAAGAAGGTTAAGAGGTTCAATTAAAAAAAAAATCTCCTCCAAAGTTAGAGGGGGGGGGGGGGAGAGAGGGAGAGAGAGAGAGGGGGGAGGAGAAGGGGGAGGGGGGGGGGGGGAGAGAGTGAGAGAGGGAGGGGGAGACAGAGAGGGAGGGAGAGAGAGACTGAGACTGGAGAGATGGCTCTGCAGTTAAGAGGGTGTAATGATGTTGAGTTTAGTTCCTAGCCCCAAAGGAACATGTCCTACTGCAGCATGATCCAATACCTCTGACAACTGTGAATATCTGCATTCATGTGCAGATTGCCATACTGAGAATTATCCACATATACAATTAAAGATGAAAATAAACAATGAAAAATTCTTTAAGAATTGAGAGGATTTGTTAGAAATTAATTTTTCTAAAAAAGTCTATGCTAGAACATAATTTGGTTTTATGGGAAATCTGTATGTTTTGATGTAGACTTAAGAGTAATATGTAAATTAAAGTTTACTGAGTTTTTTTTTAAAAAGAAATCTATGGTAAGTATAACCTGGGGTTTCCATACCCAAGGATGGGTGCTTTGGGTTTGGAAATAAGCCTGTTTATGTGGACTCATGCTTCAAGTGCAAGCATTTCTTAACAGAATTCAGATGAAGGCAGCCAATGCGCAAAGTAAACAAAGAATCATAATGAGAAGTTGTGCTCACATCTACATATTGTCTGGGAAATGAAGCAACACTTACTCTAAACAGAAAAATTCTCCAATATACACTGGGCATGTTTATTGGTAGCCATGTAAACTGTTTTTATGTGAAAAAAGAATTTCGTATTTAAAGCACATATGAAATTTTCAGAGGAAAAAGGGTTTTTAAAGTAGATAAAATGTGTACTTGACTGATGTCTTGGCAAGAAAACAAAGATGTGGAAATCAACAGGGACCCTGCAGGCTTCCAGTGCTGGCTCTCGTGTCAATGAGAACAGACATCTAACCTGAATTACCCCACTTTGTAGATGGGCAGGAAGAAGTCCAGGTCAGTGGCTTGCTAACAGGTCCAGCAGGCAGCAATTCTACGTGTCCCTGCTCTCTATCCTTCAACAGAGTTCTCTTGACTCATTGAAACTCCGGTCACCATGGTTTATATGGCCAATTTCCCTTGGCTTTGATAAAGAAAATGATTTATTCTAAGCCTGTGAAATTAATGTTATGATCTGGTCAATCTGGCAATTAAAAAAAAAAAAAGAACTAGACAAAAATTTCCAGTAAGCCAAATAAACTGGCTGGGAATGCATTCTGCTGCATCAGCTAACCGATCAGACACAGTGGCTTGAACACAGTGGGGCTACATGACACCAGGCTCACAAGCTAGATGGTCTATGGAAACCTATAACCTTACATTCATTCTCCAGGCCAATGGCCCAAGGATGGGAGGTTTCCTGATACGAAGCTTTCCAGTGTTCTAGGAGGGAGACTCTCCCTCCAAGTGACCCTTACCGACAGACTGCATTTTTACCCACTGTCTTGGATGTTCGAAATGAGTTGCAGTGGAATTGAGTTAAAAATATTTGCCGGTGAGCTTATTGTGTAAGGTTCCCTTTACACAAGAGAATGTTTGAGAAAGGAGAGGGAATGAATGGATATTAAATGGGTGAAAAGTAGATTCTCCAGTACTGTGGGTTCAAAAGCAAGAATGCACTTCCAATTATTATATTGTGAATTTACAGAAAAAGATTGTAGGAACGAGGTAGAATTGGGAGTTTAAATAGCCACTGTTAGAAGCACGAGGAGACATCCACCAGTTCACCTGACAGAGGAAAATAAGAGGGAACAAGTGTGAGACAATCGAGTAAAATTTCTCAGAACTAGGACTGTTTTTGAGAGTCAGAATGTTTTTTGAATAAACTGATTTCAAAGGAAAAGCTGCCATGCATTGATTTTCTGAGGCATAGAGATCTCAGACAGACACAAAGCCACTTCCAGCCAGATACCTCAGGTGATACAGTGCTTGGCTTACAAGCACGAGCGTGGGAGTCTGATCTCCAGGATCCAGTAAGAAAGAAAAGAACTGGGTATGAGAGCATGTGATTATAATCCCAGTGCTAGGAGGCCGAGACCCCTGGGGCTTGCTGGCCACCAGCTAATCGTATTTGGAGAGTCTCAATCCTGAGAAGCCCTATTCCCCAAATCAAGGTGGAGACTACCTGAGAAATGTCAGCCATGGTGGAGACTATCTGAGAAATGTCAGCCATGGTTATTCCTTGACCTCTATAGAGGTGTGTGTGAATGGATGCAGAGAGATTCTCTCTCTCTCTCTCTCTCTCTCTCTCTCTCTCTCTCTCTCTCTCTCT
>JADRCC010437291.1:0-10115 GCA_019843855.1 Hylomyscus alleni
AGGAGTACATAACCTGGGGTAACTACAGAAATGAGGAAAGTAAACCAGGACCACAGCCAGGCTAGGAGTGTGGAAGAGCAATAGAGAAGGAAGGGCAGGAAAGAAGTGATCTGGGAAAGAGGGAGGGATTTCTTAGGGAGAAAGAGGAAGATAGATAGAGAAAACAAGAGGAAGAGAAGGAGGGGGTAAAATAGCCAAAAGGATGTCTGGAAAGCCAAGGAATCATACCGTTAACCACTTACCTAAAAAAAATCTTTAATACATACAACTTCATGTATAGATATATGTATAGTTTTAATGAACATTTCCCATCTGGGGTGCCGGTGCCCATTTCAGTGTTTTAGAGCAAATCTCTATGGAGCACAGGTTGTTCTCCTGCGTCAGTTTCCGATGCTGGGATGACAGTCATGCCCCACTATGTCTACCAGCACAGCTTCCTGAAGTAATCTACTTACCTGTGCTTTCTCAGCCTACTCTTTCTGCTCAACCTATATTTTGATTTTTCTTACTGAAACCTAAAAGCTCAGAGATTATCCTTAATTGCAGCTCACCAGACTTCCCTTTCTTTGATCTTTTGTGACAATTATGATGCAACAGATGGTCTTCTGCCTGTACATTCTTCATATCTCAATAATTAATACACATGGATACTATCCCACCTCCTTGTGCACTGTATCTGAAGCCTATGAATCCTGTAATCTGCTTTCAATATTCTGTGAGGTTGGTGGTCCAGCCCAGAACATTTTCTGTTGGGTTCTGACAGCCCATAAAAGATGCTAGGTATCATTTGAGCTTTGCCCACTTTCTCTTTCTCCTCCAAACATGACCCACACCCAGGCACTTACACACTAGCCTGAGATTAGATCACACATGTCCTACTATTTTGTCCCTAGAAGTCACTCACAAAGCTGAGTGTTGTGGTTCTCAGAATTTTCATTGTAAAATACTTAATCCTTAAAGTATTTGATGTTAGATTTTTGCTAAAAATAAAAATGAATTTTCTGAAAGACTATTTAATAGTACTTCATCAAGTAGTATGTACTGCAATTATTACAGCTAATAAGAACATTTTCTACCCCCCAACACTGTTGAAGTTACCACAACTCAATGTCATGTCAGCTCGGTGAAGCAGGCATTTTATTATTATAAGTACCTGATTCTACTTCTAGAAAATGTTCCTAAGAAAATCAGATTTAATACATTTAAAATCTATGTATATGAAAATTTATCACATCATTGTTTCAATTGAATACATCCATATGACAGAATATCATAGTCACCCAGTTTCAAGGTTTTCCTGGAATACCAAATAATGTGAAATGATAGCATAGCACATGCGAAATGATGTATGAAAGTTATCATACGCAACATCTTATGCAATATTATTGAAATATGGATTCAGTGTAAGAAGAAGACACAAACAGTAAAACATCCCAACAGTACCATTTGAATGGGAGGATTTGTTGCTTGATTCATGCAAATATGTCATTTAATATTCTGTAAAAAATCAGACAAAGGAATGTATTAAAAATGTGATTCACCATAGTATAGTTTCTTCAATATACTAGATATCTAGTGGAGACTAAATCTTCTGTTTGTCTTGATGAGACACATCACAGTCTCTTTGACAGAGCTCAGGAACTACACATTAATATTATTCCCAAAGATGGGAGTCTGAAATGTAACACAGTTTATTCTAATTATGAAAGAAATATCAAGTTGAAAAAACAGTGGGCTGGTTGATATTGTACCCCAAGAAGTGGGAATTTAGGTGACATCCTCTGCCCCCACTCCCATTTTTCTACCAACACACCCTATTCCCAGCAAACATGACTGATTAATCCTGCTTCTATTTGAGGTCAGCCTGGTAGTTTCTTCTAAAAGACACTCCACCTATGATCTTGTGAGTCTGGGTAGAGCTGCACGGGGTAAGCCCCTGGGTCTGTGGTGGAACCCTCAGTTGAACAGAGACCCTTGAAATGCCTCTTCTGTCATGCTTTGATGGCCAAGGAGCTTCAGAGAACTATTGATTCCAGGGGAAAAGCTGGTTCTTTCCTGGGGAAGTAAGACATGAGCTAGACACGAAACCTGTCACCAACTGCAGATAGCAATAGACACTCTTGCATTTCAGGCTAGAATTTTTACACATAGTGTCACAGGGGTGTGTGGGTACCCATGCTTGAGAACAAGTTCCACAGCCAGTCAGGGGACATGGAAAGCCAACTGCAAAGGTTGCCTCTCTACCAAACAGGGCTCATAACTGATACAGGAATGAAAAGTGTAGACAAATGTGTCCATAAGTGTACTTACAAACTTAGCATCTAGGTCTTTCTCACATCTTTCTCCCATAAGGGAAACTGAGGAACATGGTTGTCTCTAGGACTAGAAAAGCAAAGGTAAAAGAGGAGCCTGGAGCCTCTTACACACAGCAAAGTACTAAAACCTTAGTGCTGTGTGCCAGCTGGGTGCAGGAGTGACTGAAAGAGCTTCAGGAGGCCAAAGTTGGAGCACTGTGAGCCATGAACTTGTAAGTAGTCATACTGGATGGTAATTCAAAGTTGAGAATAGATGTTCTTTGTTCTCACTCCTAAGGATAAAGTATACAGTAAGTGAACATATGAAGGAAAAGAGATAAATTTCTAATGAAGAATCTAAATGATATGGGCAATACTGACCCCTGAAGGAGGGTTACATACCTCCACCACCTTCAAGTGCAGACACTTGGTGATGATTTCCTCCCAAAGAGTACATTACAGGAAATGAAGGATAGTATGGCTTGGATAGGAAACGTCCCCCACAAGCACGTATTTTGGATCCTTAGTGTCCCGTTGGAGACAATACTGAGAGTTGGTTAGCTCATGTGTTCATAGCCAAATGGGCTATTAGGGGTGGTAGAGCCCGGTGGGAGACCGTGGACCACTGGAGCAATGCTTTTGAAGGGTGTGTCTTGTTCCTGCTTCTCCCATATCCTCTTCCTTCCCCTCTTTTTCTGGCTGCAATAAAATAAACAACCTGCTCCTCCTTCCACCACAAGACTACAGTCCATCACAGCCCACAGCAATGGGGCCAGTCCTCCACAGGCTGGGATCTCCAAAACTGTGAGCCAAAATGAATCGTTTCTCCAAGTAAGATGATGTGATCAAGTTCTCCTGCCCCAGCAAAAATGGGGAAAAGAAACCTGAGCAAGCCCACTCTGCAGAGTGACTAAGTTAACAGCCACAATGGCTGGCCATGTCTAGTATGCATCCTTAACATAATGAGAAGAAAGGAGTGTGCTGCTTTTGAGTCTGGCCTCCATTGCCCATCGTTCCCATTGGAGCACGAAAGGATCATGACAGATATTTTTAAAGTATTTTTTTTATTTATACATATGTGTGTTTGTCTGTATGACATATGTGTGCTGGTGTCCCTAGAAGCCAGAAGAGATTGTCGAACCCCTGGATCTGAAGTTATAGGCAGTTATGAGTTACCTGAAAGAGACCAAATCAGTGTGCCTCCACATTGCTGAAGCCCTCAGAAGCAAGGAGAGTTTGAGAAATGTCAGACCCGGGAAGATGCTAAGGATGTATGACAATTTAATACCAACATGAGATCTGAATAAACCACAGACTTCAGTTAAAACCGGGTGTCAACATCATCTTAATCAACTGTGATAAATACTCTACATGAATGTAAGAGACTGTCTTCACATTTCTTGTTAACCTTTAAAACTATTCTATAATAATGTTTGTTGTCAAAGGGAGTACATTAAAAACTGCTTTGTGAGGGGAGAGTATGTGTGTGTGTGTGGTGTGTGTGTGTGTATGTGTGTGTGTGGTGTGTGTATATGTGTGTGGTATATGTGTGTGGCATATGGACATGTGTATATGTGTATGTGTGTGGTGTGTGTGTATATGTGTGGATGGTGTCTATGGTTCCCTGGGTAGAAGTGTGTGCTGCACAAGCTTGTGACCTGATTTAGAATCCCAGATCTCAAGCAAAAGGCTAGATGTGACAGTGCACATCTGTAATCTCCATATTTCAGCAAGATGGGAGTCAGCTGGGCTGGAGAATACAGTGCAGTGCCAGAAACAAAGACAGACCTGTGGTTCGCGACCCCTCTGTGGTCAATGACCTTTTCACAAGGATCGCATATCATATATCCTGCCTATCAGATATTTACATTACGATTCATAACTGTAGCAAAAAAAAAAAACAGTTATGCAGTAGCAATGGAAAAATATTGCTGTTGAGAGTCACCACAACACGAGGAACTTTGTTAAAGGGTCTCAGCACTAGGAAGGTTGAGAACACAAAAGGGTATGTCTCCCCTCAGGCTAGTTGATGAATTAAATGAGATGTTATATATTGTATATCGAATGCTTAGCACAGTGGCAGCCATATACAAACTCTCTGCTGTAGTAGCTATTAGCACTAAAAATGTACGAAACTTTGCCAGAAAAAGCAAAGCATAAAATATGTCCATAAGTCCGTGGTGATGTCAATAATATGGCAAATAAATAGGTGAAGAGAGTAGATAAATCCATACAGAAGGATTCCAGATATGCTGCGTGGTGCTCCTTCAAAGACAGCACAACTCTGTTTCTTCCTGTGGACTATGCACAATGACTCTCTCCCAAACAGCATAAAATATAGGTCAGTGGAGAAGCCTGACAGGCATGTCTCAGCGAGGCAATCAAGGTTCAGAAGTCAAAACTGTTATGTCATGCAGAAAAGTCATAAGGAATAGTCCTTTGTCCTTTGGTGATCCGTGCTCCAAATCCCAGACTGTTGTGCATGTGTAAGTAAAAACATCAGACAAATGCAAACCGAATGATAGTGTGTGAAACATCACGTCGGAGTCACCAAGATCAGCGGGAACACAGAGGAGCTAAGAAAAATGCTACAGTTTGCGAGGGGCCGAAGGAAAAGCACCGCAAGGCAGTGTGCTGCGGTCGGCTGGACGGGCATTTGCTTTCAAAGGAGGCGTTTGGTGGTACTACCTTATCAGGACTGGCTGGCGCTGACTGTGCTATACCGACGGAAGATAGCAACAGGACAGACTGGGAGTCCATGGGAACACTCCGAACTATCTTTATAATTTTTTTTTTTAGAAAGACTAAAATTATTCTTATTAATTGTTAAACAAGTTTAGTGAAATGCCTCGTGGATAAGATGCATCGTTACAGTAACTGTGTGGCATCCCCGCCTTAATAACGTGTTAAAACAATCAAAGACTGGTGCCAAGATGAGCGCTTAGGTTTAGAGTTGCCTTAAATAGACTCCTGTTCTTAGCCAAACCTTAGTTTACTGAGACAACTTCGCCCCCTTGTGGCTTAAAGCACCATCTACATTTTGTGACTAAGAACTTCCCATTTAAAAAAAAAGAAAAAGAAAAAGAAAAAAGAAAAAAACTTCCTTTAAAAAAAAAATCAAACTATACTTAGAACTTGTGGTCTTCTGGGACTACACTGTAGTTTGTTCCCATGCATGAACCTCACTTTCATGCATGGTCCTTAAATAAGCCAGACTATGCTCAAGTCTATGCACAAAAGGAATTTTGCCAGTGAGGTGTCCTGACTCCACAGAACAGTTTGACAATGTCAGCAAACTTGAAATTGATTGTGTATATGTCTTTAAAAATCTCTACTTCTCGAAATTTCTATAAAACATGGGAACAGAAAAGGTATGTCTTATGACACTTGTGATTTTTTTTTCCTTTCATTATTTAGAGAATACTTTATTGGTTTCTGTACGCATGCCCATGTAGATATGACCTTACATATTTAATGTAAAGTGTCAATCTTGTAAAAAGGTGGGGGGAGATACACTTAATGTTTAGACTTATATAGATGTTACTTTCTGTACAATATTAGCTCAACATTTGAAACAGGGATACTTTTTTCCAAAGTTGACAGCACAGCTACAGTTTCCAAAAATTCAAATGATATGAATATAAATATGTATACATTTATATAAAAGACAGTCCAGGCTGGAGAGATGGCTCAGTAGTTAAGAGTACTGGCTACTCTTTCAGAGGTCCTGAATTCAATTCCCAGCAACCACATGGTGGCTCACAACCATCTGTCATGGGATCTGACGCCCTCTTCTGGTGTGTCTGAAGACAGAGGCAGTATGCTCATGTACATAAAATAAATAAAATATTTAAAAAACAAAAAAGTACCAGCCATTGCAGCATGCTATCCATCAATAGTAGAAACACCCTTTCTAGGTTCTTCAGTAATTTGAACGACATTGAGGACAACACGTCATTAAAATTTTTAAAGAGAAAAAAGGGACAAACCAACAAAATCTCAGGGGAAAAAGCACAGTTCTGTTATTGTTGCAGTACCGGGCGCTGTTGTCTAATTATCTTCTCAACTGTCATGTGGAGTGGAAGGAAAACATCCTGAGGAGTCGCATCACTAAAAACAGCTGTGAGAGGGCACAACCACTGCTACATATCACACATTCGCTCTCTGATGGTCACAGATGTAGGATACAGAGCTGTCTCTCCCTCATCAGTCAGACTAGAGGATATCATTTAAAAGGCTTCATTTGAGACTTTTACATCAGAGGGCCCAAAGGAAGACATAACAGCTCTGTAAAGAAATGGGCCAGGGAAAAAGTTCAGTGGGCAAATGTGTTTGTCTCAAAATCCTAGTGACCTGAGATCAGGGTTGCTCTGACATCCACACACTTACTGGGATGTGCTTACATGCACATGCGTGTACACACACACACACACACATGCACGCATACTCATGCACATACAATACACATACACACACAATAATAATTACTTTTTAAAGAAAAGTATACTCTAGGATTTTCTGTCACTTTTAGGTTTTCTAAACTCAGGTGGTAAATGTTTAAATGTCTGAGTTCCATACCAAAGTTGACACAGTAGAGACCAGAAACAACAGGTCCCAGATTCTAAAAGAATTAACTTCAGGGGCTGTAGAGATAGCTCGAGAGCTAAGAGCACCTCCTGCTCTTCCAAAGGACCAGAGTCCAGTTCCCAGCACCCACAGCCCATGGCTCACAATCACCTGTGACCCCACCTATGGGTGAGCCCCTCTCATGGGCTCTGCACTCAGGTGCACATACCTCCACACAGACACATGCATACACAGAATTAAAAATAAATATGTCTTCTGAAATAAAGGAAAGTCAGAGATGGAGGAAGGAAGGGAAGGAAAGAGGGAGGGAGGGAGAGAGAGAGAGAGGCCCAAGTAACTAGTAAACACTATTTCTGAAATGTGGGTAAATGTTTTCACAATTGGTATTATCACCAGAGGCCCTTCATCAAATGTGGATGACTGCCATTCAATCAACCAAGGGTCTGTAATAAAGCAAAGATAGGAAGGAAAATTTACTCCTACTGAACTCTCCTTGCCTCTCCTCCTCCTCCTCCTCCTCCTCCTCCCCCCCCCCTCCTCCCTTCTCCTCCTCCTCTTCCTCCTCCTCCTCTTCTTTTTCCTTCTTTCCCCTCTCTCTCTCCTTCCCTCCCCCCTCTCCCCTTTTACTCACCTCCCATCTTCCTCCTGCCTTGAGACACCAGAACTCAGAGCTCTGCACCAGCCCCCTTCCCCAGGTTTTCAGGCAGCAACATCAAGACATTGTACTCTTTGGTTCTTCTGGTTTGATACATAGACTTAACAGCAGCCCTGGCTCCCTGGGGTCTCCAGCTCAAGTAGCTCATTGCAGATTCCTCTACCTGCAGAATCTAGTGAGGCAGTTATCCTAATAAACCCTATCTCATTGATCTTGATACTTATATTTATATTATGTCTGAGTGACTTTGCTTTTCTGGACAACCAGGCTAGTGAAGAAAGTGACATAAAAGCAGAGTCCAAGATGTTTTAGGAACGGGTCAACATCAGTTAAGAACTAATCAACATGGTAGGACCAACAGAAATACTGGTGGGGATACACATCCAGAAAGAATGACTTATTTTTTGGGAAATTGTAGCAATTCTTTTATCCTTAGTATAGCTGGTGCTTACAGAGTGAGGCAAGCAGTCTCACCAAATATCCATGTTCTTAATGTGATCAGTCTTACTTGTAGTTACAGTATCCATTTAAGAAGACTGGTTAGTAGAAGTTAGACATAAATAAATAATTTCTATCCTACCTCTCAAAAAACATACCAGCTAATCCTCTATGATCACAAAATTAATCTTGGAGTCATATGTTTCAGAAGGTATATGTAGCCAGAAGCAATGGTGTCCCTGTCTCCTGCCTTTTGCAGATTCCCATCGTGTATCAGAATAAAGAGGAAATACCTTTGTCTTAGGATTGAGACCCTAAGATCTGAGAAGCATTTCTTGGCTACCACAGCATATCCCATCCCATCTGTTTCAATTATTACAGTTATGAGGTCTATACCATATGCCAGGTGGCACCCACATATATTAAATCATCATATAATGAGATCTATTAGTAAATATTATAATTTCACAGTAGTGTAATAATACAGAAATATAGATCTAAAATACCCATGATACTAGATCCATTCAATATTTATTCCTTTGTTTTTCTGTCTAAATCTCACCCATTCCCAAAAAGAAATAAAATGATAAGCCAGATGTGGAAGGAAACCAAGAATTAAGGGTTCCAGTTTGTTGAACATAAACATATATATATATATATATATCTTCTGTTTATTTAGAATTTCTGGAAGGACTGGACTCACAGCTCAGCAATAGGAGCCATTACTTAGCACATCCATCCACGGTCCCAGGTCCATTCTTTAGCACTGCAAACAAACAGCTACTACAACAACAACAATAAAAAGTTCAGTAGCCTCTCCTAGGCGTATAAGCACGCAGATGAACCACTGAAGAAATATTCACTTTTCCTTTTCTAGATGCAAATACCATAGATACTTAGATAGGTCTATGAACTGGGAGACGGCTCCACACACTTGAGGTAGTGTTTGTGAGCTGTGGTGGGCCTCCACTGTTCATTCTGACCCCTTCTACCATTAAAACCTTCAAGACCAAGAGCATGAGAGAGCAAGGAGGACTTAGAGAGTGCAAGAGAATGAGCATCAAGCATAGTGATTCTCAACTTAGCCAATGCTGTCGCCCTTTGATAAAGTCCCTCATGTTGTGCTGATCCCCAGCCATAAAATTATTTCATTGCTACTTCATAACTGTAATGTTGCTACAGTTATGAGGCGTGACATAAGTATCTGATATTCAGGATGTCTGATATGTGTCCCACAAGTTGAAAACAACTGACAGAATAGAAGCGTGGTAGACGCCATTCTGGAAGAGCTGCCGTGGGCAACTGAGCTTCCTAGAGATGGCCACAGAGGTAATGGGTCTACCCTGGAAAGGCACAGCCCCAGGGGCTTCATCCCAGGATGGCTTCTTGTTGCTGCTCTGCCTTCTCTTGTTTGTCATTGCCGCATTCCTCATATATATGATACGGTGTGATTAGGCGTGGGGAGACCCTCACTACCTATAGCCTGGTGTGATTACTTCCTGGGTGAGTCCTGCCCATTCTGTTGGGCAAGTGTCCTGTAGATCATACTGAAGATGAACTTTCACGAGATAATTCTGTTTAGATGAATTAATGATTTTATGGAATCCTTGACTTGATTTAAATAGTTGTTTGTAGTTAAGGTAGTTAAGAGAAAGTTTAAGGAGATGGTTTAAGTTGCCAGAAAGATATACCAAAGATAGAATTAAAAATAGAATGTGCCCCTGCCTTGTGAATAGTAATGGTTGCATAGGTTAGAAAAGGAATACAATGAGCTTTAATGTGTTACAAGCTCATAATTGCACTAAGGAGAAAAATAGGCTTGAGACTAGTTAATGATCAAAGAAAACATTCATTATAGGTTGGGTCTAAGTCCCTGGATCTTATGATCTAGGGATGTAGCCACAGGTTTCAGTTCATCATGAAAAGACAGGGTTATGGATAAAGAGTAAATCATTCTATTATGAGCATAAGAACAGAGAATAGAAGATTCACCAGTTTAGCGGAACAAGACTTCAAAAATAAGATGTAAGATAGATGTACTTGTTTCATGGTGAATACAAATCAACATCAGCTAAGCATAGGAAAAAACTTGCTACTACAAACTGGTTTGCTCAAACTTTGTTAATCAATGACATAAAAAT
>JADRCC010437418.1:0-15809 GCA_019843855.1 Hylomyscus alleni
TTTTTTTTTTTTTTAGAATAAATCGGTAACTTTTTCTTTGTTATCTCACAGTATAAAGAAAGTTTCAAAGCATATAACACTAGTCCAAATTACTCAAAGGAAGATTAAAATATTTATAGTTAGCTAAGATAAAAATTCCAGAGACCCACAGCCAACGATTAGGTGGAGCTCTGGGAACTCCAGGGAAGAGGAGGTAGAAGGATTGTAGAAGCCAGAGTGTTGTGAACATCAGGAGAACATAACTCTCAGAATCAAGAAAGCTGGGCTTACCAGGGGTCACAGAGAAGCAGCAATCACATAGCGTGTGTTGTTCTGTGCAAATATGTTGTAGTTGTTTAGCTTGAGGGTTTTTTTTTTCTGATTCCTAACAGTAGAGTGGAGGTGTTTCTGAATCCTTTGCCTGCTCTTGATGCCTTTTATCTGCTACTGGATTGCTTATTCCAGCCTTGAAATGAGGGTGTGTGGTTAGTCTTACTTTAATTTTTTTTTTTTTTTTTTTTTTGCCATGCTTGATTGATATCACTGTGCTTTTGCTGAAGGGAAATAGAGGAGTGGAGAATCTGGAGGAGAGGGGAGGTAAGCACTGGACTGAAGGGGAGCGAAGGAGGTGAGACAGTGTTCAGGATGTACTGTATAAGAGAATAATAATAAAAAAAGATCAAAAGAGACATAAAGTCAGATACTGTATAAGAACACATTTGTAAAAGTTCTTTATTTTATATCAAAGATAATACTAGAATCTGATGACACATGATGACTTCTCCAAATGGTAACTATCACCAAACCAAAGTTATATTCAGGCAGTATCTCTATTGAATAGGCAATGTATAATCACTAAATGTTAAAGAAAGGCCAGATTTGTGGATGCTAGATAGATCAAGGAAGAACTAATTACTGTTTTGTACACCTAAGGTAGGTTTCTTCAAATAGGTCAATCCTAGCTTAGCTTTTTACTTTAATGAATTAACGTCAATTTATTCCAAATCATATTTATGCATCTCACTGAGAGCATAATCATGGAAGTAACTGTCCTTCAACATAAGAGTATAGCTAAGTATGCAAATAATTCTTGTGCTAAGAGAGCACATTTAAGTGACCCTGATCCTCCACCTAACTGGCTAATGATACTCTGGTTGGTTCACTGATGATTTTTTTTCCTTTCATTTGCCAAAAGATAAGAATATACTTGATATTTATCTATGTGTATATTCATATACACATACATATATACATATGTATGTACATGTATGTATATATATATATATATATATATATATATATATATTAGGTATAAAAGTATACATGTTGGATATACTTACACATATAGACATATAGATTTATATATACATATGGATATATATATCAAGTATACATATATACACTTGTATATGTGTGTGAATATATATACTTGTGTATATACATGAATATATATGGATATATATAGTTTGATTTTACTAGAAGAATGACATAAAGTTAAAGATGATTGGGAATGCACAAATTACCACCATCTATAGAAATTATCAAAGCTTGTTTTAAAGAAGGCAGAAATGATTTACTCATCCAAGAAAACAAAACAGAAATCTTACTGTTACAACTTAGTGGTTACAGAGGAGGTAACCCAAGTTTTATAGGAATTTTTATTTCTTAAAAAAAAAACAAAACAAAACAAAAACTTACTTATCTTTTAAAATTCCAGTGAGATTCTTTAAGAAGATGCCATGTATCATGTGTTCAGATTTCTTGTTTCATAACTCTTAATACACTTCTGTCTTTTTATCTGAGCATTTAAACTCACCCCTTCATGCTCTGCTACAAAAGGCATTTACAAAACAGATACACTTTGCAGGACTTTTAGACAAGCCGAAATGCCTGCAGCCCTGAACTCCATTTGGCAGACAGATAATGGGATGTTTTAATTTCTATCCTAAAGCAACAGAACATCCAAAGATTCAAAATGTCATGGGGATTAATCTGTTGTGGGAATGTGCTTTTTAGACAGACCCTTCTATGAATACCTCTGATGCATAAATGGAAGAAAATTTGTTGAGTCCATCATGATACACAGAAGGGGTATTTTTAGATTTCTCTAACTCTAACTTAAATACAGCATTCACAATCTCAATTATTTTTTAAAAAATAACTCTTATTCTACTTAAATTCAACATCAACTGACTGCCCTCAAGTTGTGTTTCTCTTTCATTTATATAATTTCATTATAAAATAAACTAAATTAAACTTCTAGAATTTTCATGACTAACAAATCAGGCTGGAAGAATGTTTTAAAATAATGCATAAGTGGAAATATTTATAGTTAATATTGACATAGGTCCTGAATTTCTGCAGCATCTAAATGTCTGACTTCACTCTTTCCCATCAGATTTTGTTTTGTTTTTGTTGTTGCTTCTTTTCTCACAGGAAAAATGATGACTCAGGGTAAATAGGAGAGAAATGTTCCTCTATTAACCTTTATCTTTGCTCTGTGTGATAGGTAGTCCAAATTTGACATTTTTTTGGGGGGGATAGAATAATTTCCTCAAAAATTCTTGATTTTATTGTTTTCTGTATTGAGCTTCCCCAAATGCAAGACTATCAAACATTCAAGTTTCAATTTCCTATCAGACAGAGCCTTCTGGAATCATTTATCAGTTCAAGGTAAGGAAAACATTCTTAGAGTAATCTCATGGAGTTGGTGCTCTCGTATAGGCTAAGTCTTGCTTTTTGTTTGTACTTCTTACTAAATCTTATTTCTTTTTATGTAACATGCCCCTATTTTTTTCTAAAATGTAGATGTCATACAACTCTTTCCAGTATTCACAACTTTAGTACTCAGTTCACTTGACTCTTCAATTATTGTAAGAGAAAATTAAGTAAAATTTTCTTGGTTTCTTTTGCCTTTTTTTTTTTTTTTACTTTGCTTTACAATGTTTTGCCTGCATGCATGAATGTACAAAACACGTATGTCTAGTTCCTGTAAGGATCAAAAGAGGATATTGGATCTACTGGAATTGGAATTACAGATAATTGTGAACCACTATCTGATTTCTGGTAACATAACTCAGATGCTCTACAAGAGAAACAAATGGAGAGATGGTCATTTCTCCAGTCTCAAATGTATACTTTTTCCTACATGTTTTTAATTCCCTTTTTCTCAATAACAAATTATATAATGCATATAGAGGCTATATCTTGCTAGGAATATTATTACTACTTCGTAATTATCATGTTACAAAATATTTTATATAAACTTCATTTACGCTTCTATAATGATATCTAATATCTATAGAAACATATCAAGTTTCTTAAAGATTGGTAATAGAATATACTCTAGTCTATTTAACCCTAAAGAAGTTTGTAGTGGGGGACCAGCCCAGAGGTACAGGCCTCACGAGTAGTAGGGGAGTCGCAGGGTGGCAGGGACAGGATCCTCTCAGCCTCTGAGTGACAGTGGTGGATCAGCAACCTTCTCTGCCCCTTCCCTGCAAGCAGAGAGCCTGCCTCCAGAGAATTCTTTAACCTAGGGACTCACTCATCTGCACCTGGGATTTACCAGAGAAGAGCTGATCTCCCAGAAGTACTGACACAGGCCTACAGACTCACAGGAGGAACAATCTTTAGTCACAGACACCAAGAACATCTAACACTAGAGATCAACAGATGTCGAAAGGCAAATGCAAGAATCCTACCAACAGAAACTAAGACTACTTGGCTTCATCAGAACCTAGTACTCCCACCACAGCAAGTCCTAGGTATCCCAAAACACTGGAAAAGCAAGATTTGGATCTAAAATCATATCTCACGATGGTGCTAGAGGAATTTAAGAAGGGCATGAATAACTCCCTTAAAGAAATACAGGAGAACACAGGTAAAGAGGTATAAGCCCTTAAAGAAGAAACAAAAAAATCCCATAAAGAATTACTGGAGATCACTAGTAAACAAGTAGAAGCCCTTAAAGAGGAAACACAAAAATCCCTTAAGGAATTACAAGAAAACACACACACACACACACACACACACAAAAAAAAAAAAAAAAAAAAAAAAAAAAAAAAAAAAAAACAGGTGAAGGAATTGAGCACAAACATCCAGTACCTAAAAATGGAAGTAGAAACAATTAAAAAATCACAAAGAGAGACAACTCTGGAGTTAGAAATCTTAAGTACAAGAGATGGAAGAGAGAATCTCAGGTGCAGAAGATACCATAGAAAACATTGACACAACAGTCAAAGAAAATGCAAAATGAAAAAAGATACTAACCCAAAAGCATCCAGGAAATCAAGGACACAATGGAAAGACCAAACCTAAGGATAATAGGTATAGAAGAGAATGAAGACCTCCAACTTAAAGGGCCAGTAAATATCTTCAACAAAATTGTAGACGAAAACTGCCTTAACCTAAAGAAAGAGATGCCCATGAACATACAAGAAGCCTATAGAACTCCAAATTCCAAATAGACTAGACCAGAAAAGAAATTCCCCCCTCCACATAATAGTCAAAATAACAAATGCACAAAACAAAGAATACTAAAAGCAGTAAGGGAAAAAGGTCAAGTAACATATAAAGTCAGGCCTTTCAGAATTACACCAGACTTCTCACCAGAGACTATGAAAGCTTGAAGATCCTGGGCAGATGTCATACAGACCCTAAGAAAACACAAATGCCAGCCCAGAATACTATACCCAACAAAACTCTCAATCACTATAGATGGAGAAACCAAAGTATTCCATGACAAAACCAAATTCACACAATATATTTCCACAAATCCAGCCCTTCAAAGAGTAATAAATGGAAAACTCCAACACAAGGAGGGGAACTACATCCTGAAAAAGCAAAAATGTATTCTTCCAACAAAACTAAAAGAAGATGGCCACATGAACAGAATTCCAGCTCTAACTACAAAAATAACAGGAAGCAACAATTACTTTTCCTTAATATCTATTAATGTCAATGGACTCAATTCCCCAATAAAAAGACATAGACTATCAGATTGGGTACGTAAACAGGACCCTACATTTTGTTGCATACAGGAAACTTACCTCATTGACAAAGACAGACACTACCTCAGAATAAAAGGCTGGAAAACAGTTCTCCAAGTCAATGATCCCAAGAAAAATGCTGGAGTAGACATTCTAATATCGAATAAAATTGACTTTCACCCTAAAGTGGTCAAAAAAATAAGGAGGGACACTTCATATTCATCAAAGGTATGATCTACAAAGATGAACTCTCATTTCTGAACCTCTATGCTCCAAATCAAAGGGCTTCTACATTCATAAAAGAAACTTTACTAAAGCTCAAAGCACACATTACACCACACACAATAGTAGTGGGAGATTTCAACATCCTACTCTGCAATGGACAGACCATGGAAACAGAAACTAAACCAGAACACAGTGAGACTAACAGAAGTTATGAAACAGATGGATTTAACAGATATCTATAGAACGTTTTATCCTAAAACAAAAGGATATAACTTCTTCTCAGTACCTCATAGTACCTTCTCCAAAATTGACCATATAATTGGTCATAAATCAGGCCTTAACAGATACAAGAAGATTGAAATAATTCTTTGTGTCCTATCAGATCACCATGAACTAAGGCTGCTCCTCAATAACAACATAAACAATAGAATTCCCACATAAAAGTGAAAACTTAACAGCACTTTACTCAATGATAATTTGGTCAATGAAGAAATAAAGAAAGAAATTAAAGACTTTCTAGAGTTTAATGAAAATGAAGCCACAACATATCCAAACTTATGGGACACAATGGAAGCCATCCTAAGAGGAAAACTCATAGCTTTAAGTGCATCCAAAAAGAAACTGGAGAGCACATACACCAGTGTGGGAAGCCACGTCCCCTAACATGCTGACATCCGCTGCCTTGCTGCAGACCATCACGTACACTGGACCTGCCTGCCAACATGAGATCGAAACTGAATCTTCAACAACCAGCTGCCAAAACCTGCAACTTTGATCTTTTGATGGCAGACTCAGCCCAGGTCGGAAGCCGGCCCGAAAGCTGTTTACATTTGCAGACAGCTTCCCAGATACCTGCTGACTTTCAAAGACTTCTAGACAGAGACCCTGGCTCCTGCTTTACATTTTACTAAGCTTGTTTATGGTTGCTCATACATCTCATTAAATCTGTTTGGTTTTGCTTTCGCTTCTAGAACGTATATATGCCCTGACTGCTGTTTAATTGGTGTGTCTTGATAAAAGATTACTTGACACCGGTCTCTGTGTGTGTTTGTTCCCTGATTTATTCCCACAGGTGCGGCTTACTGTCCTTCGATAAACGGACTCCAGAAAAAATCCCAGCTGTGTGGATCCGCAGGCAGAGGCTACACACCAGCAATTTGACAGCACACCTGAAAGCTCTAGAACAAAAAGAAGCAAATTCATCCCAGAGGAGTCAAAGGCAGGAAATAATCAAACTCAGGGCTGAAATCAACCAAATAGAAACAAAAAGAACTATACAAAGAATCAATCAAACTAGGAGCTGATTCTTTGAGAAAATCAGCAAAATAGATAAACCCTTAGCCAGACTAACTAGAGGGCACAGAGACAGTATCCTAATTAACAAGATCAGAAATTAGAAGGGAAACATAACAACAGACACTGAAGAAAGTCAAAAAATCATGAGATCCTACTACAAAAGCCTATACTCAATAAAACTGTAAAATCTGGATGAAATGGACAATTTTCTAGACAGATATAAGGTACCAAAGTTAAATCAAGATCAGATCAAAGATCTAAACAGTTCCATATCTGCTAATTAAATAGAAACAGTCATTAATAGTCTCCCAACCAAAAAAAGCCAAGGGCCAGATGGGTTTAGTGCAGAGTTTTATCAAACCTTTGAAGAAGACCTAACACCAATACTCCTCAAACTATGCCACAAAATAGAAACTGAAGGCACTCTACCTAATTTGTTCTATGAAGTCACAATTATCCTTATACCTAAACCACACAAAGACCTAACAAAGAAAGAAAACTTCAGACCAATTTCCGTTATGAATATTGATGCAAAAATACTCAATAAAATTCTTACAAACCAAGTCAAAGAACACATCAAAACGATCATCCACCATGATCAAATAGGCTTCATTCTAGGGATGCAGGGATGGTTCAATATACAGAAATCCATCAACGTAATTCACTATATAAATTCAAAGAAAAAAAAACATATGATCATCTCATTAGATGCTGAGAAAGCATTTAACAAAATCCAACATCCCTTCATGATAAAAGTCTTGGAAAGATCAGGAATTCAAGGCCCATACTTAAACATAGTAAAAGCAATATACAGCAAACCAGTAGCCAACATCAAACTAAATGGAGAGAAACTTGAAGCAATTCCACTAAAATCAGGGACTAGACAAGGCTGACCACTCTCTCCTTACCTATTCAATATGATATGAGAATATCTTCCTGAGTGAGGTAACCCAATCACAAGAGAACACACATGGTATGCACTCTCTGATATGTGGTTATTAGCCCAGAAGTTCGGAATGCAGGAAGAACAACTCACAAACCACAAGAAACTCAAGAAGAAGGAAGACCAAAATGTAGACATTTCATTCCTTCTTAAAAGGGTGATCAAAATACCTACAGAAGGAGTTGCAGAGACTAACTATGGAGCAGAGACTGAAGGAAGGACAAGCCAGCCTGATAGAGCTGTCTCCTGAGAGGCTCTGGCAGTACCTGACTAATACAGAAGTAGAGGCTCACAGCCATCCAGTGAACTGAGTACAGGGTCCCCAATGAAGGAGTTAGAGAAAGGACCCAAGGAGCTGAAGGGTTTGCAGCCCCTTAGGACGAACAACAATATGAACTAACTAGTACCCTCAGAGCTCTCAGGGACTCAAACACCAACCAAGGAATATACATGGTAGGACTGATTGTTCTGGCAACATGTGTATAGTAGAGGATTGCAAAGTCCATCATCAATGGGAGGAGAGGCCCTTGGCCCTGTGAAGGTTCTGTGCCCCAGTATAGGGGAATGCCAGAGCCAAAAGTGGGAGAGGGTAGGGTGGCAGGCATGGGGAGGGGGGAGGCAACAGGGATTTGTTCTTGTTGTTTTTGTTTGCTTGTTTGTTTGTTTGTTTTTGTAGGGGAAACTGGGAAAGGAGAAATTTACATGTAAATAAAGAAAATATCTAATAAAAAACAAACAAACAAAAAAACATATGCCTCACCCTTCATCTTTGCAGCTATCCTGTCAAAATTGAAATGGGTCTTTTGTGTTGTAAAGAAACTGATTTAGTCTCTTCCTTCAGGTTTTATCTTAAAGAAAGGAAACTGTATAATTAGTCATTAGATACCAACTGGAACCTCCCCTATATCCTTTGTTCTTTGTTGCTAAAGTATATGGGTGCATTGACAAGGACAAAAGGAAGTTGTGAGATGCTGGTTTCCTTTTGTTTGGCATATATTCCCCACTGTAAATGAAGCCATTTTCAGTTTTCTTCATTCTGAGTTTCTATGCTATTAGCATCTTCCAACTCCAAGTTCATTATCATCCCTTGCAAACATGTCCAGAAGAAAAGGCTTCTTATAGGTTTATCAACGTTCTCTAATGACACCTTTTGGGGAAGCTGATATTCCAAATGCTACAGTAGGAAGAATGTAGCAAAGTATGTGTTGGGTCCCAAAACCCCTGGCATCTCAGTCTCCATCTTGTCCCTGAGCCATCACCTATTAACTAACACTCTTTTGTTTCTTCTACTATCTTGATTCTGCTCCACAGTTGACTTGGGACATTTTCTGATAAGGGACTTTCTGAACACCTTACAATAAGGAAATTCCTTTCCAGACTTTTCACAATGAGGACACTCCTTCTGGGACATTTTATGATGTGGACATTCCACTTATGCTAATATGTAACCAAGCAATAATACCAGTTTGGCCCATTGACTTGAGCAAATACCTTTGTGGTCTGTAGCTTTAAAAGTCCCTTGTTTCCCTAGAGTAAATTGAGATTTGATCAGAAAAAAGAAAAAGAAGTTTGTAGTGGATTTGCTGCTTTTATTATGTTAATTTTGGTCCCCCAAATTGCATAAGAAATCACATGTCACATGCAAGACACAGAGGGAACCTTCTCCCAAATGGTTTTGATTGGTAATAAAGATTTGGTATCTAATGGCTGGGCAGGGAGACAGAGGCACTACTTTTAGGATTCCTGTGCAAGCAACTGAAGAAGAAGGAAGGAGCCGACATGCCTAGTAAGGAGGGAAAACACCATGCCTGAGAGGTGCAGAAGACAGAGAGCATAGCCATCATGTCGGTGCTGGGAGTGCAGCCCTAAAAGGTTGTACATCTGGGTCTGGGGCAGCCAAGATGGAATATAGATTTTAGTAATTAATAATTTGGGGATGGATTAGGCACATGGAAGTAGGAAGTGGCCCAGACAATGAACTGTTTTAGGCATATCAAATATAAAGGCTATGTGTGTCTCTTATTCTGGAATATAAATCTTTGATGCAGGTAGCAAGAACACACTGCTTCCCCCATCCCTGCAGATGGGATCAATTTTAGTAGCATTAATTGGGCACTGCTACATAAGTTTAATAAAAATGCTAGTTAAAAATACAGGATTTCTGAATGACAGAACCTGTAGTAGGGTTCAACTCAATTAATCATTAGTTATGTTATCATGACATAGCATATCTACTGTGAAGTATACACGTGACCGTTACTGTGATGTCTTCAGCTTAGTATTGATGAATTTATTGACTTTTAGCTGAGCTGACTTGGATAATTCCGATTTGTCTTTTATAATATGCATGAGAAAAAACTAGTGTGTGTGTGCAAAACATATACTGTATATTCCTGGCACTAATCTGCCTTAAAGAGTCCAACTTGTATGCCTCTGAATATTATTTATTACATATTTATAGTCATTAAGAGGTAACTATATATACCATTCACCAAAATAGTTTACTAAGTAACAAGTGAGTCTACCTTAGTTTCTTCTCATAAATTTTTAAACACTCTATTTTTAAATAGATGTCACAGAGCAAAATATTTATGTCATAAGTATTACTGATAGAAAGAATATAAATAACCTTCAAAGTGAATGTGCTGCATTCAGTTCCTTACTAATTGATTCAGTTCCTTAGTCATGTTTCATAAACTTTCCAAGGTAGCAGATACAGTATACCTCACAGGTATCATTGAAATGATTGGTGTGATTGCTTAAGTATTTAATATTAGTTACTAGTTCACATATATGACAAACATTCCTGTCATTTTATTTCAAAATTATCTCTATAATAAAAATTGTACCTTGCTTTTAATACATACCCACTGGCTCATTTCCAATTACGGACAAATCTCTAACCAATACTAAAGATACTGCTGTTTATTTTTATGAGCCATGGAAGAAAACTGAACAGTAGTGCTACCTACCTGTGATACCTTCAAATCACAATAATGATCAACATGGTAAGCTATATCAAAATATGCAATAGTGGCGCTTACAATCTTGAGGTAACCAATAACTGTGTAGTTCAACTTAAAGACCACACAAAAGAAGGCACATAAAATACCCTGGAAATTTGTTCTTGCTCAACTTTCCTCAACATAACTGTAACTGACTCTGTTGATACTCATCTTACTGAGGTCTTTGAAATAACATTTGCTTCCTTCAGTGGTGAAACAGGAAAAAAAGGTAATCATTTTGTTTGGTTATTTTTGTATTCATATTGTTTTAAGATGATTCTGATCCAGTACATGTTACTGGGGACAAGCGTTCCTATACCATCACTTTAGTTTCCTTATTTCTAGAATGAAATCTAAAATGAAAACAAAGAAAAACAAAAAAGTAGTATAGGAGAGTGAATTGACTTATATTTTGACCACTTATTGAAATAGAAAAACAAACTGTTCTTCTCTGACTTTCTGTAGCTGTTACAGCTGAAAAGGTAAGATTATACAAAAGCCAAGAATTTTTCTTACAGTCACTGAGTTGTGAGGTAAGCATTCAGAATGTCTTCCTTTGGGGAGTTTTTCTTCTGGCTGCAGGACTTATGCATTTTCTCTATCACAACATGAAATCTGGGAGCCAGCTTTATCCTTTATAGAACAAATGTTGGGTCTTTGTTATATTTTTCAAGTCTAGAAGAGAATCAGTGTATTGATATATGTCTAAAGGATCCATAAGTAATGCCTGAAGCATATTTCAGTAGTGTCTACTAGTTTTCTAGTATATTGAGAAGAAAACAACAAAAATATCTAAGATCATTTTTATACCTAAAATTAGTGTGGTTTATATGTTTTAGACAATGAGGCAATATTGATATATTATAGTTATGAATGTCTATAGTTTACAATAGAAGTTACTCTGTGTTATACTATATATGGATTTTGAAAAATATATTATGATGCATATTTACTCTACCAATACCTTACAGCCTTTACTTCATTGTCTTCTTATGCACGTCCTCTTGGTATATGGTCTAGACCACTAAGTGATAGCTCATGATTTTTACTGACACTGAAAGAATTATTTCACAAGTATTTTCTCAAGTGAACAATTGGTTCCTGTTCTTCATTAATTTTTTATTTTAAATTATAAGCAGAGATTAGAGATTTCCCATAAACTCCTTTATCCCTTATACACACATGCATGCAGACATTCTTATTATTTTACTAAAAAACACCACTTGCCCACACTTGAGATTTTTCTTAATGCCCTTTATTCCAGCTGTCCTTGAAGAGCAAAGGAAAAGCCAAATGAAGCAATCGATCACAGGAAAAAGCACTGTCTTTAAGAATAAGCCCTTCCCAAAGAACATGAAAAAAGGAAAAAGTCTTTTAGATCACTTTCATTAATTGTTTTAACTGGTCCTTATTATTTGAATGTATAAGTCTCTCTGGGTGTACGAGATACTCCATGACTACTCTATGCTGAAAATAATTTCTCACTAATAATTAAACATACAGTTTATTATTAAGAATACCCTCACAACTACTTATGAGATGTTGATGTGTACACAATACATTTATATATAGCTTTCCTTGTAAATGCTATTACATGGATATTTGTGTGTGTGTGTGTGTGTGTGTGTGTGTGTGCATGTGCGTGTATAATGTGGTTATCATTACTGTTAACATCTTGTATTAGTGTGATAAACTTGTCTTTATTAATGATTCAATACCTAGTATTAGGGAAGGTTCCCACTTTACAGCAGAAGCCATCCTCCATTGCACCTTACATGTATTTTGACAAATGTATTACAATGTGTATCTATTACTGCAGTGCCATTTCAATTTCAATAAACTGTCTAAAAAATATCCATGCTCAGCATCCCCATCCCTCTTTAAAAATACCAATCGTTTTAAAATCTTCCTAGTTCTGTCCTCAACAGGTATCTTCTCCCCCTCCAACCATCCTCCCATTCCTAACCAGTCCTCACCACCACATACTTACCCAAATTTATTTATTACATTTGGATTTAAGAAGAATATGGTCACTGAATAGAAACTGTTCATTGGCAGCTGGTTGGATTAATAATGGATGAAGAACTGAAGGAATGATCCTTCTCTCCCCTTACCTATCTGTAGTAAACAGATCAGCAAAAATTAGGGTGCCTCAAACTGTCCTCTTTCAACGACTATCTATACCAACACGCCATTCTTTTGTTTTGTTTTGTTTAATTTGTATTGGTTACTTTATTTATTTACATTTCAAATGTTATCTCCCTTCTAGGGTACCTCCCTGAGAACCATCCACCGCACCTCCTCCCCTACCCACCTGCCCACTCCTGCTCCAGAGCCTTAGCGTTCCCCTATGCTAGGGCATCAGGCCCTCACAAAGGCCTCCCCTCCCTTTGACTCCAGACAAGGTCATCCTCTGCTACATACTCAACTGCAGCTATGGGTTTCTCCATGTGTATTCTTTGGAGGGTAGTTTAGTCCCTAGAAGCTCTGGGAGATTCGGGTTGGTTGATATTGCTGTTCTTCCTAAGGGGTTGCAAACTGCTTCAGCTCCTTCAGTCCTTTCCCTAACTTCTCCATTGTGGTCTCTCTGCTCAGTCTGATGGTTGACTGTAAGCATCCCCTCCTGAATCGGTAAGGCTGTGGTCGACCTCTCGTAAGACATCCATGTCAGGCACCTGTCATCAAGCACTTCTTGGCATCAGCAATAGTGTCTGGGTTTGGTGGCTGCATATTGGATAGATCCCCAGGTGGGGCAATCTCTGGATGGTCTTTCCTTGAATCTCTGCTCCACTCTTTATCCCTGTATTTCCTTTAGACAGGAGCAATTCTGGATTAAAATTTTGAGGATGATGGGTGACCCCATCCCTCAAGCAGGGGCTGTGTCTACCTTCTGGATATGGTCTCGAAAGGTTCTTTCTCCGCTTGGTTGGGCATTTCAGCTAATGTCATTCCTGTTGGGTTCTGGGAGCCTTTTGTTTTCCTGGTGTCTGGGACTTTCTGGTGGCTATCCCCAGTTCTCCATTGTCCATTGTTAAACACCTCTGTTCAATTTTCTGATACTCTGTCCATCTTCCCGATCTTCTCCCACACCTGATCGCGCCGCTCTGTTTTTCTTAACTATACCCCTGTGTATCTATCCACAGCTGCAATGGAAAAGGGGAAGGGGATGGGCTAGAGAGACAGCTCAGTGACAACCTAACTAGAGAATGAGGGTTTCAATTTCCAGTATTACGCAGAAGCTGACAAATGTCTGTAACTCCAGCTGCAGGTGATCCACCATCATCTTCAGGACCCCACATGCACTGTGCATATGTTATGTATAGACATGTATGGAGAAAAATTCCAATACCGCAAAAAGAAAGAAAGAAAAAAGGCAGGAAAGAAAGGAGGGAAAGAGAAAGGGACGTAATAGTCGCCATTTGTTTAAAGGCCTAGTCTTTCCCTCTTTTTCTAGTTATTTTTTTCAGCTCAAATATGTATTTAATACAAATATTTCTTTGTTGCTCAGTCTACACATAATTCTATAATCTATCAGGCCCTGATTCTGAGAATCACAAAGAATATTCACATGAATGCTTTACGTGAGTGCACAAAATTATGAAAAGCTTCATTTACAATATTAAGTACAAAACAGAGGAAATGTCTGATTCTTTATCATCTGGCTAAATGAATATTTGCTCTATTTCTGTTACCTTTCTTCGATACATACACATAAAAAACACACACATATACACACATATGTTTATTAACACTGCACTCTTTATTATTTTCATTTGTATTAACCAAAAATGGAAGCATTTGCTAGAACAGCAATGAGAAACTAATGTTCACATTCCTCCATTATGACATGGACTGTCAAGTAAATCTAATGTTGAAAAAGGCTCATGAAGGATAAGTAATACTATTCCTTGGAAAGATTATAATACTCTGTAGTACATATTCAATTCCTAGAATATAAGAAAATAGTCATTTTCAATTTAAATCAGATAGATTAAAATTTTTATTGTAAGAGGCACTATTGTTTTAGGCAAAGATAGAGGAAAATGAATAATTAAAGATGTGAATCATTGCTTAGTCGAAGACTCCTGCATGAACGTGGATAACTAGGCTACCAACACAAATATCAAGAGCATAAATCTAATGTGTTGTCAAAATCTGTAGAATAGAAAGTAGACATAATGAATTTTGGAACTCTCAGAATAACTCTAAGAAGATAGAGAAAATTAATTTCCTCCTGAGAATATAAAAAGCAAACCAATAATCATCGAATGAATTCCAAATGCTACTGGAGTAGTAGGGGGAAGTTAAAAAAAAGAAAATTAAATCTTAGAGAGAAAAGAGGAAATTAAATATAAAATCCTGTCAAGTTGATAGGTCTTATATTCAGACACACAGTGTCTTTTAACATGCCAATTCGAACTATGCCAACAGTGTACACAAAATCACTTGGCATAAAAAAATAACTTCAGAGATATTAACAGTCTTTTAAAAATTAAATCTCTGAATCTGTAAAATTTAGTCTCTGTTTTGTTTTTATCACATTCTTTATATTTCTATTTTATTAATCAATTTATGTTTTATACTCCATATTTTATTCCCCACCCCATCCACCCTTTGACTGTTCTGCATCCCATACCTCCTCCTAACCTATCTGTCTCCACATGGATTTCCCTACCCCCCCCCCCACCATCTGAACTTTAAACTCCTTTGGGCCTCCAGTCTCTTGAGGGTTAGGTGCATCTTCTCTGAATGAACACAGACCCATAAGTCCTCTACTGTTGTGTGTTGGGGACCTCATATCAGCTGGTGTATGCTGCTTATTTGGTGGTCCAGTGTTTGAGAGATCTCAGGGATCCTATTTAATTGAGACTGCTGGTCCTCCTACAGGATTGGCCTTCTCCTCAGCTTCTTTCAGCATTTCCTAATTCAACAACAGGGGTTAGCAGCTTCTGTTCATTGGTTGGCTGAAAATATCTGCCTCTGACTCTTTCAGCTGCTTATTGGGACTTCTGGAGTGAAGTCATGCTAGGTCCCTTTTTGGGAGTGCTCCATAGTTTCAGTAATAGTGTCAGGCCTTGGGACCTCACCTGGAGCTAGATCCCACTTTGGGCCTTTCACTGGAACTTCTTTTCCTCAGGCTCCTCTCCATTTCCATCTCTGTAATTCTTTCAGACAGGAACAAATATAGATCAAAGTTGTGACTGTAGGATGGCAATACTATTCCTCTCTTGATTTCCTGTTTTCCTGCTGGAGGTGAGCTCTATAAGTTCCCTCTCCCTACTGTCAGATATTTCATCTAAGGTCCTTCCCTTTCATTCCTGAGAGTCTCTTACCTTCCAGGTCTCTGTTGCATTCCAGAAGGTCCCCCCC
>JADRCC010437446.1:0-11410 GCA_019843855.1 Hylomyscus alleni
TTTCTCTCAGCTACCATCAGTGAAGCTAATTAGATGGAAACTAATGCAGAATTCCAGAACCAGACAATGTGGAGAGAGTGAGAGAGACTTTGGAACACTCAGACATAAATGGGATATTTTCTCAAAACCTCCTTGGTTTTGAGAACAATATAGAAGAGGAGGTGGAAAGAGTTTAAGAGTTAATGGGGATGGAGGACACCAAAGGGCCTACACACATGGACTCACAGAGACAGTGGCAGCCTGCACAGAACCTACATAGGTTCAAGCCAGACAAGGTCCCAGCACTCAGAGGGAGATGTAGAGACAAGTGCCTAACCATAACCCAGAACTTGTCTCCAATTTGATAACTACTTGCAAAGGAAAAATTAGTTTTCTCCAATGAAGTCTCATTAGATATATAAAACATACATAAGGGCAGGCTGCATGCCCAGCAATAGATGGCCAACACAGATCAAACTCAATGTTATTTTTGGAGACTTTTTTGTTTGTTTCATAATTCTTTGTTTGGGCATTTTGCTCATTTATTATGATTTCTGATTTAAGGGGGTGGGGTTAAAGACTGTGTGTATGTGGGGGGTTGCATGTTTATGTCTTTCTCATGATTTTTTCTGTTTACTAATTTGTTTTTATTTGCCTATTTGTTTTCAAAAGAGAAAGAAGGCATGGAGTTGGATGGGTGGGGAGGTATATAGGATCTGGAAAAAGATTAGGGAGGGAAGTCATGATCAGAATATGTTGTGCAAGTGGTGGGTTGGATTGGAATGGCCTCCCATAGTGTAGTGGCTATTCCTGGTTGTCAGTTTGGCTATATCTGAAATGAACTACAATCCAGAATTAGAAGGCTCACCTGTGGCCCTAATCTGGAGGCTGAGAGATATAAGTTTCAGACCTGAATCTTGGCATGGATATCTTGAGGCATAGTGGCTATAAATCCCAGAAGATTAAGATAGGAAGATCTATGAGTTCAAGGTCATCTGGGATTAAAGGTGTGGTGGCACACAACTTTAATCTGGGCCACAGCTTTTGCTGGAGACCTATATAAGGACATTGGAAGAAAGAAGGCTCTGCTTAGCCTGCTTGCCTTGTGAGACTGAACAACTGCTAGATCCTTGGACTTCATTCACAGCTGCTGCTAACCATTGTTGGAAGTTGGACTACAGACTGTAAGTCATCAATAAATTCCTTTACTACATAGAGACTACATAAGTTCTGTGACTCTAGAGAACCCTGACTAATACACATAGGAACAGGTATTTGAATGCTTGGTCATTAATAGTAGTAGTACTTGGCAGAAAATGTGGCCCTGTTGAAGTAGATGTAGCCTTGTTGGAGGAAATGTGTCACTAGGAGTGGACTTTGAGGTTTCAAATGCTCAACCCAGGCCCCATCTTTGTCTCTGTCTCTATCTGTCTCTCTGTCTCTGTCTCTCTGTATGTCTGTCTCTGTCTCCTCTCTCTCTCTCTCTCTCTTTCTCTCTCTCTCTCCCCTCCTGCCTGCTGTTCAGATACCTCTCCAGCAGCATGCATTCCCACTATGATGATAAGGTACTAAAACTCTGAATGTAGGCAAGCCCCAATTAAATGATTTCTTTTTATTTTAAGAGCTGCCATGGTCATGGAGTCTCTTCACAGCAATAGAACACTGACTAAGACAGTATGAAAAGTATTCTTTTCAGTGAAAAAAGAAATATTGTATTGAAAAAGGAAGAAAGAAATGTAAATCAGCCCAAATGTCAGTCAGTGGTACAACAGAAATGAACAGCTATGTCTTTGTCAAAGCCCATCTGTATGATTAATTCAACATACACCTAAGTATAGAAAGCATACTAAAAGAAATGACTTTATGTGTTAAAAATAAATAACCTATAGATATATATACACTTTCAAATACAGAGGATAATTTTAGAAATAGTTGAAAGAGTTGTTAATTAGTTTTCTCCTAGAGACAGCCTAGGAAGAGATGTGAAGACTTAATTTTACTATATATTCTTTTATGTCTTTTAAATTACATGTTTTTTATAATGTTAATCAGAAAACTAAAGCCAGTCATGATGACACACATCTATACTCCCAGCACTTGGGGATAGAGATAGGAGGGTCAGTTCAAGGGCACCCACAGCTACATAATGAATTCAAGACTATGTGAGAGCCTATCTCAAAAATAAATGAATGAATCAATATTTATTTTTTAAAAATTGTTGCTAAGAAACTGTTCATAGCAGCCACAGATTTTCAGTTTCAAGAACCACTTGAACCTCATTGGTGCAATGGACAAGAGGAAAGTGGGTGGAAAGAGAGATCTTTGAATAGGCTACTGTTTATATTTTTCTGAGGACTCCTTACTCTTACAGGCTATTAGAAGTATTCAGATTGAAGAATGTGCAAAAGATTGTCTTGGGGGGCTGAATGTGCAGTGTAAGAGAGAAAAAACAAGGATGATTATGAAGTGCATGAATTTCTTGAGCAAAGGCCCTTTGAATCTCAGTTCCAATGTTCACTCAATAAGTACACCTTTGCCTATCTTATTTAATATTGCACTCTCTTCTCCAAACTCCACTCCCTACCACCAGTGTCTCTAAATCTTAAGTTTTCTTTTCTCCCATGGCACTTCTCTCCTCCATATATGACATTAAATATTATTTATATACTTTCTATCAGCATTTGCCCTATACTTCCCTTATGCTAGGGCAGCTGTGTGGGTGATATTCCATAATAGATGCACATGTGGAATGTTACAGTGCATTCCATTAGCATGTTTAACTGATATGTATTAATAGTTCTTATAACAGTTGGAAGAGAACACTATGAATGCATTTTTGAGCTATTCCTCGGTGACATGAAATGTATACTGAATACCTTCAACGTATGTATAATGAGGCCTTTAATATTTCATGTATTTAAAAACAGAACTTCATAAAGAAGTCTCAGGTGCCAGCTCCAAGAGACAGCAGTGTACACAGAAACTGGGCTGAAAAGACATGGCATAGAGGAGAAGAGGCTCAGATGCAAGAGTCCTGCCATCACAGGTACTTAAAAATAACTGACATCCACAAAGTGTTCTTCACCTTTGCACTCCAGAGCTGTCAAATAGACTGTTCAGTTAATAGAAAAATGTATTTGGGAGGAAGGTTTTGAGGGAGAGAGGTGTGTACATATGTGTATTTGGGAATGATATTGGGTGTGGAATCCAGTTTCATGCACACCATGTTAAGTACTCCAGCACTGAGCTATACCCACAGAAACTTGCAGAACACATTTTGTAAGTACAGGAGTCCAAATGCACAGGTCTCTGTGTCTGTGTTACTTATTTAAGCCAAAGCAATACATTACTAATATTTTCCAATTACCTGAGGATCCCAACATGAGCATTAATAGCTATGTAATACAAGAAATAAAATATTTAAATACTAAATTTTTAAAAACAACATTTCTGCAATAAAGATTGTAGAATTAAAAGAGATTATTCTTTAAAATCAGAACTAGCATAATTAGGTTTTAGGTGATAGAAGGGATGATGTCTCGTTCTCAACCACAGTGAAGCAGGTGTGAGCTTTCTTTTCTCTTTCTGTTTTCAGTTTTTGAATGTCTGCTTTATTTGGTAGGTGGGTGGGTTGGCTGGTTGATTTGTTAGTTGGTTGGTTAGTTAGTTGATTGGTTGGTTGGTCAAATAGTTTTAATAGCATTTTTGTGTTTGATTGGACAGGGTCTCATGGGATAGCCCAAGCTGGCTTTGTATCTGCAAGTCTTCTAGCTCAGTCACCTGAAGCCTGAAATTACAAGCATGTGCCATACATAACATTCTTTTTGTTCATCTATTTCAAAATGTGTCTCCAAACCTTCAATAATCCAAATTTGCATTGCCAGTAGAGTGAAGGGATGGGACTCTTATTCCAAGAAAGTCCATGGAAAGGTCTATTGGGTTTTGGTAAATAACATTTCTGTTTTCATAGGCTTTTATGAGAAAATATGCATGGCTGTCATCACATTTTTTCCCCATCTCAATGACAAACTATAAGACTAATGGCTCTTATGGGACCCTGAAGGCCCCAGCAAAGAGGTGCATCAGTCATCAGAAAATGCCCACAGCATAGAGCATGCCACTTCCCTTCCTGAAAACTTAGAGTGGAAAAAGAAGTAGCTTTGAAAGTGTACTACATCAACAAATTGGGCTGGAGGGACTGAGGAGAGACACCGCTGTGCTCCCAACCTGCAGCTATATTCTTCAATATGAAAAATAAAAGCACCCCCTTATAATAAAGAACCACTCTCAAAGTGTTTATCTTATCTATCAGATATTAGTTTTAAAGTAACCTAACTGTCCAAGATTGCAAAGAATAAATAAATGTTTTAATGCACATAACACCATTACCCTAATGGCAGCAGCTGAAAACATCAGAAGATATTCATAGTTAACCCTATAGTATTTCCCTATATTCATGTGGCAAAAGCTGTAACATTAGTATTAAGTAACCAATATCTTCAGGGTTTTTTAACATAACCCCTAAAATACTTAGTACTAAATAAAAGCAGTAACAGCCACATAATTTGAACAGAAAAAATATTTAATGTGAGTGTAAAATTTCCTTATAGCAAAAAAAGAAAAGAAAAGATTATAATCAATGATGAACTTCATAGGATGGGAAAGATGATTTAGTCATTGATGCCAAGTCTGATGATCTGAATTTCATCCTAAGAATCCACATGACAGATGAAAAGAAACACCTCTGTCTGTAAGTTGTCCTCCAACTTAACCATGCATTCTTGTGCCCTGCCCAGCCTCTCACTCTTGCAATACACATGGAGATGAAGAAATTATTCTTTGGTTAAGAGCACTGGCTGCTCTTGAAGGGGACCCAGATTCAGTTCCGAGCACCCACATGTGGCTTACAACTGTTTGGAATTCCTCTTCCAGGAGATAAGACTTCTGTTCTCTACAGGAACTGCATGAACTTCTTATATAGGCATCCATGTAGCCATACATAGGTTCTCCTGGGTTTTGCATTTGCCTGTTCTCTTCTTTCATTAAAGATACCAATGGAAGTGGAAAGATAAGACTACATTCCATTGTCCTGCGCCCCCACCCCCTCCCTGCTCTCTCTCCCTCCTTCCCTCCCTCCCTCTCTCTCTCTTTCTCTCTCTCTCTTTCTCTGTCACACACACACACACACACACACACACACACACACACACACACACATTCTGCAGATACTTTACTCACTCACAGGTGTGATTGCCTTACCTGTTTTTCTCACTTCTGTAACCACTACTCTACACTGGTGGTCTCTAATTTCATGGCATATTTGAGTGACCTGAAGTGTGTGTGCATCTGTGTGTTTGTATGTCTGTGTGTGTGTGAGTGTGTACTTTTCTCTGTGTATGAATGTGTGTATGTGTGTGTGCATTTATGTGTGTATATATACATGCATGTGTGAGAGTGTGTGTGTGTATGTGTGTGTGTGTGAGAGAGAGAGATAGAAAAAGAGAGAGAAAGTTTGCAGCCATACTTTCCAATGATCTTTTCACATTATTTCCTAGTTGGAAAAGAAAAATTGTTCTTTCTTAAATTTTAGAGCAATATAAATAAGTACAAAAACTTTTTTGAGCTGAGAAGCAAGGTAGAGCCAGTTTTCTGATGTTTGGCTCTAAAATTACAGGATCGATGGATGGATTTTTCACAAGCTGAGGTTTCTATGGGATCCCTTGGAATAGCATATTAACTGTAACCTTTAGGTTGGCTCTATTGATGATTGTTTCTTGTTCTGTCTTCTGGGATGCCATTCCCACAGCCCCTGTATCTTCTCAGTTGGAGATAAAAATGATAACAAGGAAATGATAGCAAGAAAAAATGATGCATACATAGTAATGAAATGATAGAAGTCTCTATAAGTCACTATAAGATACATGGACAAATTCTTTGGCAAAAACAGAATTAAGTGATGTGTAGAAAACAGGAGCCAAGAGATGTTGGAGAAAGTAGGAACATCATACAATGAAAAACATGTCAACAAAGACCAAGATCGTAAAGGGTTAAACTTAGCTTTAGCAAGTTATATGTACTTGATGTAAGATGATGGAGTTGCATGAGGGATGATGGGAGTTGAAAAGTAAAGACAGCACTTAATTGTTTTCATCTCCTCTGTCTACAGACATCTCATTTAAGAGACCAAACTCTTGATACCTGTCTCCATAGAGGCTGCCACCTATCCCCTCAGAGATGACTCAGAGAGACTGAAGAGAAAATATAAAGATCTAGGAAATTACGAAGGAACTTGAATTAGCACCCCTCTTGTTTCTGAAAGTGCTGTTAGGAGTCATAGATTGATATTTTGAGTTCATATAAAAATCATCACTGTTTGAAAACAATGACAATCACTACTCTCTGATGGGAAATCAACTCAATTAATGGCCACCTTTTCCCGACAGAGAAAGCCATTATGGAAATTCTACATTCCATTATAGCATGGATATAAAAGTATTTTCTCCACACAGAACTCTCTGCTTTGCTAATAACCTTACAATAGATACATTAGCACTCTCTGGACAAATGTGCTATTCATTTGATTGCATAAAAGAAATACCATATTGAACTGTGGTCATATTGACTACACTGTGTGCTTTATATAAACCTCAGGGAGGATGTTTTCCATACAGATTGTCTGTGAAGCCACAGTTGTCACTCTTGGTTGGCCAAGCACGTAATATTTTAATGCTTCAGATACTACATACTTCAAACTCTCTATGTTAGATAAATAAAAACATTCCTCTTTTTCAATGGATGGTTATTTTGTTTCTCATCTCAAGGAAGAATCAGGCCATGAAAAGGGAAAAAGGTACTAACAGCATATTGTGCTAGGTCAGTCTGAAGAGAACTTTGCACTGCAGCGAAAACATGAGTTGATGATAAGCAATAATAAACATTGGGAATATGACTTCCCATGACTTGGAAATCCAAAACACACCTGCTGCTTTCCTTCAGCTGATATTTTAATGTGCAAAATGAGATTTTTTTTAAAAAAAACTCCTCCAATTTACATTTCAATTCTCAAAAGTTAGGAGGAAATATATGTATATTTGTATAAACACATATAATTTTGTATCTATATGTGTGATATATAAGTTTTTAAACTTTTCCAATTTACATTTTAATTCTCAATATTTAAGAAAACTGTACCTATACATATACATATTTGTATATGTGTACATATTTGTACTTTTGTGTGTATAGACATGTCTATGTATATATAACCATATGTATGTGTGTGTAAATATGTATATATGTTTATTTGTATAGATATGTTTATATGTATATATGTATATGCATGTGTTTATATATGTGTGTATATATAGTGGTTTTTTATGCTTTTTTATAGGAAAATAAAATATAATAAGACAAAACTAAGACTAAGACAGCAAAATAGGACAAAACAAACAAATAGAGGGAATAGAGTCCAAGAAAATAAACAAGAAACAGAGACCTACTTGTTCACACACTCAGGAATACCATAAAAAACACTAAGTTTATGTATACAAAAAGAACTTGTAGCATTAAAAGAGAGAAGAAAAACACATCATATAGATTATTAGAAAAAATATATTATACATATTAGAAAATACATTATATATTAGTAGGAAGAATGAAAGAAAGAAAGAAAAAAGAAAGTCCAGATATGACATTCTAAGACAAGAAACTCCCAATTGAGTTTGTGTTCTATTGTCCATCTACTGATGGGAATATAGCATACCCTCAAGAGTAGATTGTTTCCCTTGGAGTGACATTCCCTTGAAAAAAACTCAATTTTCATTTGTAAATGATGATCAATTGAGGATTGCTTCTGGCTTCGGGATAGGGGATGGGTCCACTTCTGGTTTCAGCTCTAGGATCCCATGTGGTACAAAGCCACACAGACTCTGGCTCTGTCTCAGTCTCTGTAAGTTCATATGTACCCTATTTTGTCGATTAAGAGGGCTCTTTTTTCAGTGCCTTCCCTCCCCCTAGATCTTAGACTCTTTCTGCCTCCTCTTCCTCAGGTTCACTGAACGCTTTTAGAGCTGGATGTCCCAAGGTCTCACTCTCAGCATAGTGCCTGGCTATAGGTATCTGTATTTATTTCAAGAGGAATCTTCTCTGAAAATGGCTAAGCAAGACACTAATCTATGAGTATAGCAGAATGACACTAAGAGTCATGGTATTGATATGTTTTGTTTTTGCTGTAGAACAGTGTTATTAGGTTTTATCCTAAATCCTTTGGCTATCTATTCTCAGGTTCTTGGTCATCCAAGAAATATTGCCTGTGTGTTCCCTTTTGTTGAATGGTCCTCATGACAAATCAGATATTGGTTACTCCTACAATCCTGGCGCCACCATCACCTTAGAATATCTTGCAGACAGGACACCATTGTAGATCAAAATACTTGTTGTTGACTTAGTGTTTACATTTCTGCTTTGAGAGCATGCAGGGTACCTCCCTGTGCCAAAGCCACTAGCATGCAGGGGTGAAAGCTCTGTGTGGAGAGCTTCTCTGTGTGGAGAAGTTGAGCACTGGCTCAACTTCTCCATGTTCAATGAAGAGCAGGTGTAATCTTTAGCAATAGAGATTTACTATCAGTTTATGGAGAGCAAGCTATAGTCTTGGCAACAGCATGGGTTGCTTGGTTAGTCCCATGAACCTCTTTGGACAATAACTCAATCTTTTGGTGCTAAGAGATGGTGAGTTAGGGCTATCTTCAATATTTGGTTATTTGATTTAGATTATAAGTATATATAATATACATTTTATATATGTTTATATATATTAGAACTATATATTATAACTACTCATAATAAGTACCTATTATTCTATTTTTCTTTCCTAGGAAGATGGACCTGACCTCCTAGTCTTTTATTCTATGCCTGACCTTAGTAGTTCTGTGAATTGTAGCTTGAGTATCACTGACTTAACAGTTAATCTCCACATACAAGTGAATATATACCATATTTCTCCTTCTGGGTCTGGGATATCTCACTTAAGTTGATTTTTTTCTAGCTGTATCCATGTACCTGTAAATTTCGTGATTTTGCTTCTTTAAGAGCTGAGTAATACTCCATTTCCTAAAAGTACCATATCCACTTTATCCATTCTTCTGTTGAAGGTCATCTACATTGTTTTCAGTTTCTGGCTATTATGAACAAAGTAGACATGAACATTGTTAAGTAAGTACTATCTCTGTCCTAGCTCTGAGATAGGACAAGATGTCCTTTGAGCACAAGTCCAAGAGTGGTATAACGATCTGGAAGTAGATCAATTCTCATCTTCCTCAAGAGCCATCACACTGATTTCCATAATGGCTGAACAAATTTGCACTCCCACCAGCAATAAATGAGTGTTCCCCTTACTCCACATGCTCACCAGTGTGAGAAGCCACTTGTTTATTGATCTTTGCCATTCAGATGGATATAAAATGAAATCTCAAAGTAGTTGTAATATGTATTTCCCTGTTAGCTACAGATGTTGAACATTTCTTTGTTTCTCAGCCATTTGTGTTCTCTCTTTCAAGAATTCTCTTTTTATATCTGCACCCCATTTTAATTGGTTTGTTTTCTTGATGTGTATTTTCTTAAGTTCTTTATTTGGGTTATTAGTCTTCTGTCAGATGTATAGTTGATAACACTCTTTTCATATTCTGTAAACTGCCACTTTGTCAAAAAAAATGTTCTCTGTCATACAGATGCTTTCAGTTTCATAAGAACTCATTTATTAATTGTTGACCTTAGTTCTTATGCTAATAGCATTTTGTTCAAAAAGTCTTTTCCTATGAGAGTGAGGCGTGGCTATTCCCCACTTTCTCTTCTATTAGGTTCAGTTCATCATATTTGGTTTTATGTTAAAGTCCTTGATCTATAATATGGAGTTGATTTGTTGAGGGTGATAAGAGTGGAACTATTTGCATTCATCTACATGCAAACATCCAGTCTGACCAGCACCATTTGTTGAAGATGCTCTTTTTTTCTAGTATGTGTTTCTGGAGTCTTTATCAAAAATCAAGTATCCATATGCATCTGCATTTATTTCCGGGTCTTCCACTTGACTCCGTTGAAAAGTGTGTCAGTTTCTTGTGCCAATGTCATGCTAGTTTTATTACTATAGCTCTGTGCTACAACTTGAAATTGGATATGGTAATACCTCCAGAAGTTCTTTTATTGTTCAAGATTGTTCGTTATCCTCACGGGTGTTCCCAGATAAAGCTGAATATTGTACTTTCGAGTTCTATGAAGAATTGTACTGCACTTTTGATGGGGATTGCATTGGACTATTTAAATGACTATTGGTAGAATGGTCATTTTTACTGTTAATTCTACAAATCCTTGACCAGGGGAGATCTTTCCATGTTCTAATATCTTCTTCAATTTCTTTCTTCAATGTCTTAAAAGTTTTATCATACAAGCATTTCACTTGCTTTGTTATCATTGCTCCAAGATATCTGAAGCTATTGTGAAAGGTGCTGGTTCCCTGCTTTCTCTTTCATTATATCTTTCATTTATATATAGGTGGGTTCCTGATTTGTCAGAGTTAATTCTGTATCCAGCTACTTTGCTGAAAGTGTTTTTCAGTAGAAGGAGTTCCCTGGTGGGAACTTTTTCAGGCCACATATGTATACTATCATATCATCTGCAAATACAGAAACTTTTATTTCTTTCATTCAAGTTTGTATCCCTTTAATCTTCTTTGGTTGTCTTACTGCTCTAGCTAAGACTTCAAGTACTATACTGCTAGGTATGGAGAAAGTGGACAACCTTTCTTCTTCCTGATTTTAGTAGAAGTGCTTTGAGCTTCTCTCCATTTAAGTTCATTTAAGTTGATGTTGTCTATGCAATTTTGTAAGCTCCCTTTATTGTACTGAGGTATGTCTTGTGTATTCTCAGTCTCTTCAGAACTTGTATAATAAGATAGTGTTGGATTTTGTCAAAGGCCCTTTTTGCATCTAAATAGCTGGTCATAAGTTTTTGTCTTTCAATTCTTTATGTACTATATGACATTTATTGACTTATATACATTGAAATACCCCTGAATCTCTAAGATGAATTCTACTATTATGGTACATAATATTTTTGACATTCTTGAATTGTTTGTAAATATTTTCCTGAGAATTTTCACATCTATGTTCATGAGAAATATTGATCTATAATTCTTTTCTTTGTTGAATCTTCAATAGGATTTGAGTTTCAGAGGAACTGTGGCCTCTTAGGAATTGGGCATATTTTTTTCTCTTTCAGTTTTATTAAATAATTTGAAGGGAATTGGCATTAACTATTCTCTGAGTCTGGTATAATCTTAAAACTGTCAGGCCCTGAGCTATTTTTGATTAGGAGAATTTTAATGACTGCTTCTATTTCAATAAGAGTTATAGGTTTGTTTAAATTGCTTAGCTAATTT
>JADRCC010437456.1:0-18863 GCA_019843855.1 Hylomyscus alleni
GGGGGGGGGCAGGGCCACAAAAGCCTTTCATCACCAGAGCTCATCAGCCCTCCCGGGCCAGAAAAAATTAGTAAACACAGTATATACATTACATTTCCATGTCCTGGTCTTCTTCTGGCTCCTTCATTGCCCTCTGGTCCATGGCCGGTAAGCACGTAAAAGTAACGTTAAGGTTATATTCCTATTTAATCCTAGTCTGATTCTCAGCCAAGTCATGATATGCAGACCTCCAATTAAGAAATATGGCAGGGTTGATCACCGCTTTAAGGAGATGATACCAATTGTAATGAGTCTGGATGTGCATGGCCCATTGCTTCAACATTTGTTCAACATAAGGGGAACCTGGGCCAGAAATCATTGGCAGCTTTTCTGATTAGTGCTAAGTCTGCCACAGGAATGGGAATCTAGGGCCTAGTCACCTCATCGGGGCGACTCAAGATTGACAGGGGAAGCCTCATGATATACCCGAGGAGAATGCAGCCCCTGGGGAGAGGCAATCCAGCACAAGGAACAGGCACCACAGGAGTGACCACAGCAAGAGTGACAGCTGGAAGACCAAGTGCCCCTAAATCACACCAGGGGTAAGCTGGGGTACCTACAATGGGGCAGGAACAGAGGGGCTAGTGAGGGACCTGGGACAGCAGAGCTAGAGGACGGCTTGGAGCCTGGTGGCTGGAGGGCTGAAGCGGAAGTGCTCTCATCCTCACCGCTAAAATCAACCTGTTTGTCAGGAGAAGGTGGGACAGGGGTCAGTAATGGAAAGGTGAATATTAGCCTGATCCTGGTAGTGTTGGTTATAGGCAGCCACCAAGACCTCTGGGTGGCTTAGAAGCCACCACTTCTTAATACTCGCAATGACTGCAAGGAGGATGGGGACAAAGAACAAGGGAGAGATAATCCCAGACTGCACCCCGCGCTTGTAGGCAAGGAAGAGAATACTTATGCAGAGGTCAGGGTCCCATATGTTCTCCAGCGATATCCAGGAGGCCAAAAGAGCAGCCTCCTCCCAAAATTGGTCCAGGTCGTGAGCCTTAACCTTGAGACTACGAGTAACCAGAAGGGTTTTCAGAGCCCTAATCTGGGGTTCCTTGAGGGTAGAGAGGAGGGGACCCATGATGATGAGCACAAAGGAAATAAATGACGAACGGATATGACATATATGACAGAAGTGGAGACAAAAGTCACGGTGTACTAAGCAAGGGACTCCCTCAGGAGTAGGTCAGAGACCTTATATCTGGACAGGATCCCCAGGATGTAAAAGGCATTCAGGAGCCAATCCCTGGTACTAGCCTGGAAGACCAGCCCCAATGTCAGGTACCAGGATGAACCCAGACCCAAAGTGGAAATGAGCAGACAAAGACAAAGAAGAACAAAAAGATGGCCACTGCACGTTCACCCTGGAACCAAACCAAGGCCAAAAACAAGGTCACTAGGACAAACAGACAGAAAGACAGAGAAGACAAAAATGAGGTCCATGCACTCACCTTCGCTGGACCCACAACGTAAAACACTAAGGAGTCAACTCATGAAGAAGCAACTGAAGGGGGCACAACAGCAGCCCCTCACCTCACACCCCCCCCCCCCAGCCCAGAGAGGAGAAGAAGAGCAGATCAGTTCGAACAATGAGCACAGTCCTTGCAGCAACAGGCAAAAAGCAGCCCCCAGAAAAGGAGCTTTGCAAGCAGCCATAAAACAAGGGCAATGAAGTAGCCCACCTACCAAACTGGGTGCCAGATGTTGCCTGTGCCCTGGACTACTCACTACTCAACCCTACCTGACACTGGGGGTCGGAGGTAAGGTGGCACAGAATCAATGACACAGACTCTGGGAGTAGAGTGTGAGAAACCACAGAAGCAAGCTCACCTGAACACTGTAGCAAGCTCCTTTAATACCCTCCGCCTGCACCCCATTGGTCCTAAGAAAGCATCCCTTCTAACAGCCATTCCTGATTGGCTGACATTGTCTGTACCAGCAATCCTTGGTCTCAGGCAGTCCTCAATTAGGTCCTCCTGCAGGAGATCGGTTTGCCATTGCATGCCCTCCTGGCATTTACATAGAGGTGGCCCTAACATTCCTGCTACAACTGTGCTCATCGGGGCCATTCAGAGGCATTAAACTTAATGAGGTGATCAGGAACACACTGCTTGGGTTATGAGCATCTGGGATCTGCTCAGCACTGGCTGCTCTCTGAAGGATGGAATGATGGTGGAACCATCTCCCAATTCCTACTTCCATAGTAGCAATAGAAAGATTAGATTCCAGATAACCAGAATCACTCAACTGCTGAGGCCATATTGATTTCTGTAAAGAGACAGCTGGAGACCTTGTCTGTAGTTATCTGTGGAGACAGCTAATAGGCTGTTCCTAGCTAATGTTATTGTAGTCAGGGCAACACATAAGGGTATTCCTTCATACATATCATCAAAAGAGTGTTGGGAAAAGAGGGCACATGGTAGAAGTTGGCTCTCCCAATAAAAGCCTAGATCCTTTCCCCAGTTTCCAATTTGATCCTTTTCTCAACGGGACTAAGAACCCATCAAAGGAACGATGCCTGTTTCCCAGCAGAATGGACCTTGCAAATGTATGGGCAGTGGTTCTCAGATCTTACCCCTTAGGGAGCTATGCATACCTATCTATTCACTTTGGATCATGCCTGGGAAAGGAACATACGGCTCTTTTATGGAATGTGGAACACAGCATATGAGATTGTTGCAGGATTTTCCTGTCCAATTACATTAGTGCAGAGGAGGCCTGTGATTGGACAGGGAAACGGGAGGTTGAGCTAAGGCTGCAGAGATGGGGAAGCATCTCTGAGGGAAAAGGGAGGTGGAGCTAAGAGTTGAGAGACAGAGAGAGTATCTTGGGGAGAAGAAGGAAAGAGAATGGAGGCCAGTGTAAGCCAGTGTGGCTTGAACCAGCCACAGTTATGAAACCATAAGGTTAGAATAATTGAGATAAAGCTTTTATCATTATTAATAGGCTCTGAAATTATTGTATTGGCATCTTGTAAAATGTGATTTTATTATACATAAATCTGATTGGTTAACTAAAAGAGTTTTAATTCTACTGGGTAATTGAGTGTTGTGATGGCTGACCTTGGGGTGTGGGGGGGCTTTGTGTGGTAGTGAGAGGAACTCGGAGGCCCCTTGCTGGAAAGTTGGTGGGCCAAGACCGCCAAGTGAGATGGCCAGGCAGGAGTCCTGTGGCCTGGCAGAGCCAGAGAGTTGGAGGGTTGAGAGAAGCAGGAGCACAGGTTCTTTTTTAAAATTTTCCCCACAACATGAGCTGATGCTGATGTTTGGGGACCCAAGGCTCCATCACTGGCTCCTGCAAATGGAGGCTCTGTAGAGATCAGGTCATGTCCCTGTCACAAGGAGTCCCCTGAATCGCAGAACCGCCCAGCAAACCATTTGCCTGGTTGCTAAATGAATGATCAGGGAAGATGCAGAAGTTAACTGGGATGGCTTCTTCAACTATGAAATGACAAATGTTATCTTAGAAAGACCAAGCAGAAGGAGGTGGATACTGAAATGACCCAGGGGACAAATAGTGGAAAGTAAATATCATAGCACAGTCTAGGCAATGACGGGGGTGGTGCTGCTTCCCAAGACTGGAAGGTTACAAGGTCCATTATCCCCATTGCATCTCCATTCCATGCAGCAGTCTGCAGTCGACCAAAGCTAAGCCATTCAAAACGAACTGCTAGAAAGAGACAGGAGGAGAATCCTTGTTGTAGTTGTGCCAGGCGTGCTGTTTTCTTGCTTTGGATGTATGGGTGTTTGCCTGCGCACCACATTTGTGCCTGTTGCTTGTGACTAGAGGCCAGAAGGGAGTGTTGGATCCCAGAAGTGGAGTTACAGGTAGATGTGAGCCACCATGTATGTGCTGCGAATTGAACCCAGGTCCTTTGGAAGAGCAGCCAGTGTTCTCAACCTCTAAGCCGTCTCTCCTGTCCCAGAATAGGTATCTTTATTATAGCCCCTGTGAAAGAGATGTACAGCTATTAATATGAAAAATCTACCAGAAAGTGGTAAGTTAAATAGAATTGTTAGAATAGATTGGACAACAGTGTACACGTGTAATCTTAGCTTCATGTAAAGTGAACTCTCCTGCAGTCTGTTAAAATATAGCCTGTCTGCTGCGTCTGGTGCTACACTCTTGTAATCCCAGCAACCAGGATGAAATGTAGGTGGATCTACTTGAGTTCAAGGTCGGCTTGGTCTATACATACAAAATTGCTCTGACTATCTGTAGTCAGAGGAACATAATAGAGGCTCTATCTCTCTGTCTCTGTCTCCATCTCCATCTCTGTCTGTGTGTCTCTGTCTCTGTCTCTGTCTCTCTCTCTCTCAAACACACACACACAGAGCTTTTCGGGATTGGATACTATACATTATTGTAACCTTCTGTATTGGTACCTGTATGTTCATTGAATCTGATGCACAACTTCTCTGAGTCTTTTGAATACCTTGTTAAGGCAGAGGCTCTCTAAGTGTTAAGACGTAAACCTTACAAAGACTCAAATGTCTGGTATATAGGTAAGTACGCAGGGATGAACAAGACAGGAAGCCTGCCAGAATCTCCCCTTCATATGTACTGTGCATCTCCAACAATTAAGAAGCACCAATTATCCAAGAGTACTGTTGCTCAGCATAGGGGTCAGGCAACTCCAGGCCTGTCAGAAGGACAAAGAGCCAGGAGCTCAGCAACTTGAGTCTGCTGGAACAGAAGAGAAAAATGGTTGTGATTGTTAATCTGATGGAAACCATTCACGGCCCCGAGAATCATGTACAGGATGGTTTTGTGTGTCCCCTTCACACAGGCCAATGTCACTAGAGAGACAGGATATGCTTCCATGAGATACAAGCAGAGACTCTGAAGTCAGCCCATGTTGATGGGAACTCAGGGTCTCCATCACTGTCTGTGTGCCCTTGGTTAAGTAACTTGACCATGCCCTTGTCTCATCTGTATCAGGAAAATGCTAGATGTATGTTGTTGTGATACAAATTGATGGGTTCACTTTAATCATGGTTTATAAAGAGCTTGTCCCTCTATGTTATCCACAAAACTCGAGATTCCATTGATAAGTCAAGCCAACAGAGACTTGATTTATATGTTAGATAGAATAGGGCATCAATGATGAGATCCATAGTGGTGCAGAAAGAGTATAGGAAGCCTGGAGTGCTGAGCTGGCAAACAACCAGGAACTATGACAGCTCTGGCCATTACATCAGAAATACTTGGGATTTCTTGTTAAGGGGCCTGATGGTCACTTCTTTTTTTTTTCCTAGACAAAAAAAATAAAAGCCCAGACAAGAACACTCCATTCTTTTTATAACTTTTCACTCCAGTGTCTGGGAATTCCCTGCAACCCCCAAAACTGTAGAATTATGTGGGATTATTCAAATGTATTGGCCAATGATCTCCCTCTACCCATATACCAAAAGAGAAGAGAAAGTTCACTCAAAGATGCCAGCTACCACTAGGAAATGAGAACATGGGAGTCTGGACAGCTGAGGAAAACATGGCTGCTGGTCAGAACCAACCTGAGAAACATCCAGGTTGGACCCACAGCTGCCCAGTGCAGGAATGGCCAACTCCAGGCAAGTCTGAAGGACACAGAGCAAGCAGCTAAGCTCTGAGTCTTCCAGAATAGAATTGCTGTTTCCACTGCCCTGTGGAATGGAGGCAAAGGATGAGTTGATCATTGTTCTAGGATGGCTGTGTGCCCCACCCTATTGGACATCCATGAGCAATGTGGGAGACTAAAGCTGTCAGTCAAAGCTGTCAGTCATCTTTCCTGAACTCAGGAGTGCAGGGCTTTCCTGCAAGGTTGCAGAGTCCAGCTATTTGTGAGGTCCTTGGAGCTGCTGGAGGACCTGCCTGTCCTGAGCTAAAAGGTCAAGGATTCTTGGTAAAGACCCTTAACCTGAATTTCCCATGATTGCTTCTCAGGGTATCAGTTGCACTGCAATATGCACTTTCCATCAGAAGGAGAGGAGATGGGACTCTAGCTCAGTGGGTTGAACAACCTTTGCAAAGGAGTTGCCTATCAGACATCCTGCATATCGGATATTTACATTATGATTAATAGATTCATAACTAGCGAAACTACAGTTTTGAAGGAGTAATGACATAATTTTATGGTTGGGGGCTAGAACATGAGGAGCCCTGTGAGTGATATGGTTGGGGGCTAGAACATGTGAGCCCTGTGAACATAGATGGCCCTGTGAGTCTTGCCAGTGCCCTGGAGCCCATAAGGTCAAACTATCTGACGTGCTTGGATTGCCATCATTTCTTACCTAGTTATGTGCTCAGGAGGAGGGAAGAGGCAGAGGGAAGACTGTGACCTGAATCCCTTGGAGAGTAAGACTAATTATTAGGTGTCTAAAGCAAGAACCAACCGGATCTCCTGTTATCCCTATATCTCCTTCAGCAAAGAAAAGGATTCTCAGGCTTCTTAGAACATCTCCTACATCATTCCTGTCAAGATGGCCGCTACTAACTCCAACAGAAAGTCTAGAACAACCCATGTGTTTTCCACAAGTGTGTTATGTACTTTGCTGAAACTGGCTGGTTCCTGTGAGCAGGAAAGCACAGGGGTGTGTGGTTCTCAAAGGCATGTTTCCCATCTGCTGCTGCTGGGCAGGGGGCATGCCACCCCCAAGTGGGTAGAAATCTCAGAGGACTTTGTCTGGATCCTCTCATGCCTCCAGAATCAGTCTGGCTGTGGGAGTGACCAGGGCTCCTCCACTGCTGTTTGGTGAGGAATAAAGAAACTTGGCTTGAGTCTTCATTAACACGTACCTGCCCACAGCTTGTAAGTCTGGTGGGAGCTCTGGAAGCAAAAAACCAGTAGCTTGAGGTTTTTGCAAAAGGAATGACTCAGACAGGACTTTGGAGAGAAGTCAAAATTTGAGAGTTAGCTAGCCCCGAATTAATTTCCTGCTTCCCCTTGCCTGACCTTGAGAGCAGCTATAGTCTTGTCAGGGCAGACAAAACTTTGGTAGGAGGCTTTGAGGTAGGTATAGTCATCAAAAACAAACAAACAAACAAACAAAACTCAAAACAACCAGGGTTTCTGGAGAGTGAAGAGGAAATCTCAGGAAAGAGAAAGTCCTGGGCCTGTCTGACGTCCAGGTGAACGCAATTCTGTCTGAAACTGAGGACAGAGCTTTGTCTTTCATATGCAGATTCCTTACAACCTGAGCCATTATAATCACAAACACCCTCTGCTGAAAGAAACACTTAAGCTCTGGCTTAAGCAGGAGTTAGTAGGTCAACCAATTGTCAACCCACTGATTGTCAACCCACTGATCAGTCTTGACCTATAATGGGCCCTCAGAACCCAAAAGATGTGTTTATCCCACCCAGGGCCTGTCAGACCACCTGTCCCCTGAGGCTTTGTTCATATCTCCAGTCTTCATCTGACACGCAACCTCTTCCAGGATAGCCTTAAAATCGGAGTTTCCCCTCCTGAAACCTCATTCCACCCTCTCTCAAAGCCCTGCTGAGTGTTGGACCGAAGAAGCCTTTGCTGCTTGGAGGCAGGTGTGGGAGCCAAAGTTAGGCGTTCAGTTTTAATTACTGTGTCCAAGAGATCCCTGAAATAAGAGTGCCTGTAACCTTTGTCCAGAAACTTCCTGAAATGCAGGAGGCTATTGTTTATGGGAGATAAGGAGTTTCCACACCCCTACTCAGGTTTGTTTGACCCAGCGGCACAGGATGTGCTTAATCATGTGGACGTGGGAAGTATGTATGCAGGAACTGTGTCAAGATGTATGTTTGCCCCTGATTGGATTCAGGCAGGAAGAACATCAGGATATATACCTGTCCCTGAATGGACTTGATGCGAAATATGTTGGCCTTATGGGACTGCCCTTTTAAATCTGTGTAAAATGTGACCCCTTGCCATTTTTTTTTTTTTTTTTTTTTTTTTTTTTTTTTTTTTTTTTGTGAACTGAGGAATAAACCTGGCCTGAGTCCATCATTTTGGACAGTATCAAAGCTCGCTTCCAACTTGGTTCAAAATTATGGTAAACATCTTATTCTCACCCAGGTAGATTAACACAAGGCCAGAATGTTCTAGATGTTTGTGTGAACAATTCTGCCAATATTGTAGATGGAAACTAGGGTGCGGGGTGTTCAGGGAAGGGGAGACCCTTTAATAGCATTCTTCTGGAGCTGCTTTGGGGTAAGTAGGTGTAGCACCATTCTGTTCCCTGTGCCTCTCGCCTCCCAGGAGTTACACCTGACTGAGGAGCTTGGCCTTAAGGCTCTCATGCCCTGCACTGTTGCAGCTTCCTCCGCCCTTGACTTCTAGGCTGGGAAGCCAAAAGTCCTCAGAGACAGTGCTCTGACCCAACATGTCTATGGAGTTGGGCATCTCCCCTGCTACAGGCCTGAGAGAGATCTTTTCGTGGTCAGGATCCAGCTCCTGGCCTCCTCCAACAGGATCCTGTTGGCCTCAGGGAGACCTTGCAAGTCCTTGACCCTCCTTCCACGCTATCTCCTTACCCAAGTCACTTCAGCCAGGGACGTGACAACCAACCCTGGGGAATCCATGCTCCCCTCCTAGACACAGGAGCAACTGAGAACCGTCTAAGATTCTGTGGAGGAGGTTTCTGTTTGTTTGTTTTGTTTTGTTTGTTTTCCCCTCTTTTCATAAATCAGGTGATATCAGGAAAGGAGCTCACCAGCCTGTTCTGGTGTATCGTTTTTTGTAATCTTTTAGGCCCCCTTTCTCTTCCTCCTTGTTACAACATCCAAGAAAGGAGGATGGGACAGTATCCCACTGCAGCACCCTTGAGATTAGAGAATTACTTTCGTTTCTCTTTTCCCCCCATCAGGGCGGAGCCCTCTCCGGTTTGTTAGTGCTAGGGCTCACTTCCTGCTCTCATCTGTGGGCCACAACAAACAGTCCGGAAGACTGCGCAGACGCCAAGGGATCGGAGCTCACTGTCCCAGGCTCCAGGCAGGTTCTGGAAGATGGAAGGGAGCAGCCTCAGCCCCAGGTGGGTCTTTCTTTCCTCTGTAACTTTCCCTCTGACAATATGGTTGATTTTATGTCTTGAGTTAGTGGCCTAAGCTTCAGTCAGTCCAGACTGCCTGAAATGAAGTAGCTTTGGCCTATAATGTGAAGGGAGATGATTTGGGGAGGGGGGCAAAGAGACACAGAGACAGACAGACACATACAGACACACACACACACACACACACACACAGACAGAGAGAGAGAGAGAGAGAGAGAGAGAGAGAGAGAGAGAGAGAGAGAACACCAGTCTACCCGAACACTTGAGTTTGTTTATTTATCTTAGATATCCGCGGCCAAGACCGACTTGCCATACTACATACAAGTCATAACCTTCCTTGTGATCACCGCCCAGCTGTCAGAGGGACACTCTGGCCACAGCTGACAGGGACTCCTATGGCATAGTTCTGTTACCGAGTGCTCTCAGTCCCTCTGCCTTTCTCTGCATTAGAGCAGGTCTACTGCAGGAAAATCACCTTAGGGAAGAAGTCCAAACAGCAGAGGATGCTGGGTAAAAAGTTGGCACCCCCTGTCCTGGTCTCCTACCTGTCTGGCAAGACTTGTCACCATAAAGCTGTCCCCAGGCTCACTCTTGTTCTAAGCTCTCACTGTCAGACCTGGATCCAAGAAAGACAAAAAGAAAGGGCCCTGACTGCAAAGGTCAGAGCAAGCTGCATGGTTTTATTTCCTTTTAGTTTTCTGTTCTAGGTGAATGTTACCTCTGACAGGAAACAGTAGAATTGTTTGCTCCAACAGCGGCAACTCAGAAGTGCTTACTGCTCACAAATAATGTTAGACAGTGTTTTTGTTAGTACAAAGGAAGTAATACATTTTTTTTTCAGTACTGCAGTTGAACCTAGCACCTTGAATATGCCTGATTGTATATCTCTATTTTTTCTTAAAACTTTTGATTCAAGGTTTTGCTAAGTTACTCATACCAGCGTGAAACTCATTCTGTAGCTTAGGCTGGCCTTGAACGTGTGACCCTCTTGTCTTAGTCCTCTGATTAAGGTTATAGGCCTTGACCACCAGGAGCATTTCATAATGAAATGTGGTTTATAAGCTTTCAATATTGTGGAAATATAGAAAGGATAAGACCAGCCGGGCAGTGGTGGCGCACGCCTTTAATCCCAGCACTTGGGAGGCAGAGGCAGGTGGATTTCTGAGTTCGAGGCCAGCCTGGTCTACAGAGTGAGTTCCAGGACAGCCAAGGCTATGCAGAGAAACCCTGTCTCGAAAAACCAAAAAAAAAAAAAAAAAAAAAGAAAGGATAAGACCCCTCAACTGTACCCCATATACTTACTCTACTTCTTGGACTCAATCTTCCTTATATTATTTATATTTAATTTTAATACAGGATATCTTGGTCTTTTTTATTATGTAATGCAGGCTGACATGAAACTTGCTATGTAGACCAGCCTGGTCTTGGACTCACAACAGAGATACACCTGCCTCTGCCTCCCAAGTACAGGGATTAAAGGTGTAGAAGACCATGCCTGGGTATTTCTTATTGTCTACAAAATATTTATTGGGCATGTGTTTGCGTGTGTGTGATGGAGGCCAGAAGAGAGGATGTCAGATCTCCTCCAGCTGGAGTTATAGATGGCTATGAGCTGCCAGCCTGGGAACTGAACCCCAGTCCTTTTGAAGAACAATGGTTGTTCTTAATGCTGACCTATCTCTCTGGCCCATTTATCTTTCCCAATGTTGTCCTGTGTTTTCAGCCTTAGCTTATTTAAAAAGTAGAAACCTTGGCGAGGTCCTCTGTGTAATGAGTGTATTTATTTCCTTTACTTTTTTGTCACAGCTCCCTGCCATTCAGAGCACCTATATATGAACCAAGAAATTTATGTTCAATGTTATGTTTATTCATCTGTGTACACGTGTGGCAGCTTTGCGTGTATCATGGAGTCAGGGGGTAAAGTACAGGAGTTGGTTCTTTCCTTCTTCCATGTGGTTTCTGGGATCCAACCGAAGTCATCAGGCTTGGTTGCTGGCTCCTTTACCACTGAGCCATCTTGCCAGTCCTTTCCATGTGTTTTAAACCAGCCTCCTTTTGATGAACTTTCGCTCGTTGACCATTGTTGCCTGTCACCCACAAGCGGTAGGAACGGCGGCCATATAATACATTATGCTTATAGACTAGTATTTTGTCATATATCAAAGATATAATCAGGGGACCACGGAGAAAAAGGATGTTAATGACCACTTGCTTATAGATGCTGCCAAATGGCTTCCGAGGAGGCGAAGTCTATACACTTCTCTGCCAGTAGCTACTGATATGAGGCATCTTCCTTCTCCCAGTCAAAGTATGCAAAGGCAATAGAGGTGTGTGCTGGTTCCCAGTCTCTCTATTAAGCAGGAAATGTGTTGTTTTTCTTATGCACTAGCCCTTCAGTTCCCTCTCCTGCACTGGTCTGCTTTCGCTCTCTTTAGGTGTTATGTCTTCTTCTCTGCACTCCATAAATGTCCCGAGAAACTGTGGATATATTCTCCCCTGTCATGTGACACTGTGCATGGTGAGTTCTCTCTTATACAAAGTTAAAATGTGAATTTTAATATTGATCTTGTAAGAAAGACACATTCACAAATATAGTGATAACGGAAGCCACTGAGAGAATCAAGCACTGCTTTGGGGGGTTTGCATTTCTGCTTGCAGTACCTGATTTTGAATCTAGAGCTTTGTGCTTGCCAGGCAAGTTCTCTACCTCTGAACTATATCCCCAACCCTTCCTTTACTTTTTTATTTGAGATACAATCTCATTCAGTTGCCTAGGCTAATCTTGAAACCGTGATTCTCCTGCCTCAGCTTCCTGAGTCCCTGGGCTTAAAGGCCTGCTGCATGAGTTTTTGTTTGTTTTGTTTGGATCACAGTTCTGTGTTCTTCAGGTAATAGGCATGAGTCTGTCTTTATTCGGGGAAAGTTTGTTTCTTTTCTTCCATCTGTCTCTTCTTTTAGGCAAAAGGATTCTACCCTGGAGCCACATTACCCTCCTGGTTCTCATTGCCCCTGTGCAATCCTCGTTAGGAGTTTTATCTTTGTTTTCATAAGGCTGTCTCCAGGTCTTCCTCCATCACAATGGCTTCAGGGTTAGTAGCTTGGTTTCTTTCCTTTCTAACTTTAAAAAAAAATCTTGTCTGTGTGTGGGAATGCAGAGTGTGTGTATGTGTGAGTGTCTGGAAATGCAGAATGCAGTATGTGTGTGTCTGTGCTTTTGTGAGCATGTGTGTGTAAATGCAGTGTGTGAGTATATGCGTGTATATGAATGCACTGTGTGTGTATGTGTGTGAATGTTGTTTATATATGTGTGTGTATGAATGCAGTCTGTGTGTATGTGTATGGGTGCTGGGTATAGGTGAGTATGTGTGTGAACGCAGTGTGTGTATGTGTGTGAATGCAGTGCCTGTATTTGAGTATGTATGTGTAAATGCAGTCCATGTGTGAATGCTGTGTGTATATGTGTGTATGAATAGTGTGTGTGTGTGTGTGTGTGTGTGTGTGTGTGTGTGATGGCCCATGTGTGGAGATCAGAGGACAGTATTGGGGATTAGTGCTCCCCTTGCACCTTGTTTGAGATTGAGGCAGGGTCTCCTGTTTGCCTCTGTGTCCACCAGGTCAGTTGGAAGGTGAGGCTTCCAGAGAGTCTCCTGCCTCCCTCGCCTATGGAGCTGCAGGTGTGCTGGAACTGCAGGCAGGCAGGCGTGTTCTGGGGCATCAGCGTTTATGTGAGTTCTGGGCATCTGAGCTCAAGTCTTTACACTTGTGGATCAAGTCATGGAGCCACCTAGCTAGTCCTGGTTTCTAATTGAATCTTACATATTATTTCATTGTGTTATGTGTATGAGGGCTCTGTCTGCATGTATGTCTGTACAGCATATCATGCCTGGTGTCCCCAGGAAGTCAGAAGAATGTGTTAGATTCCCAGGAGTTCCAGACATGTGTGACCTACCATGCGGGTGCTGGGAACAGAACCTGAGTGCTCTGGAAACCAGCCAGTGTTCTTAACCACTGAGCCATCTCTCTGTCTCCTAATTTCTAATTTTTAAGGAAATACACTGTGATGAAGGATAAAATAAATCTTACAAGGGGTCCTAGCTCATCTCCATGGTTTTGCAAGCTCCCCTGTAACCTACATCTTGTTAACTCCCTGCCTGTCTTCATCCCCTATTTATCTATTTATTCTCGTGCTCTGCTAAGAGGTTTGAGAAGAGTTTCCTTATGGCTTCTGGACCATTCTTCCAGATGGGGTCTTCCATTCTATTGTCCTTCGTTTGTTATATGGTTGCTGTGGCTACACCTCATCACTTATGGTTGGACACTGGGCAGCTCATATCACACCTAGCATTCTACAAGGTGTAACCTGGGTGTTCTCTTAGTTTTTTATCTGAGGTTATATTTGATTCTTGTAGGTTTCTGAGGACATCATTGATCAATCACCAAGGGGCCCTAAATTCCTCTGTACTTCTGGATTCTCTCTTCTCTGCCATTGGCTATGGTGCCTTACCCCCCACCCCCTGCTCACCATAAAACATGAGAGAGATGCCTTCACAGTGGGTCCTGAACAGTGAATGCACTGTGTGAATAGGTTTGAATGAGGATGGCTCCCATAGGCTCATAGATTTGAATACTTTGTCATCTGAGAGTGGCACCATTCGAAAGGATTAGGAGGTGTGGCCTTGTTGGAAGAAGTATGTCACTTGGGGGTGGGCTTTGAGGTTTCAAAAAGCCCATTCCAATTCCAGAGTCTCTCTCTTCCTGCTGCCTGCCTATCCAGATCTAGAACTCTCAGCCACTTCTCCATCACCACATCTGTCTACATCTGGCCATGCTCTCTGACCTGACGACAATAGGTTAAACCTCTGAAACTGTAAGAAGCCCCAATTAAATGCTTTCCTTTATAAGAGTTACTGTTGTCATGGTGTCTCTTCAAATCTGCCTAGGAGAGGTTATAGGCTAAGCTCTGAGCCAGATGGGGTTGCTTGCCATTGTGCTCCTTGGTTGGATGGAGCCAAAACTATACTCGACTCTGAGGTATAGACAACACACTGTCCTAGAGAGTAAGCAGACAGGCTTCGTGGCCAGATTGGTTGCTGGAAAGGAAGGACTGGTTAGTGTGTTCCCTAGACAGATGCAGGCACAAGAACAGAGCAGCTGAGTGGGCTCTCCCAGCAAGAGTGCCACTGATAGTGGAGACACAGCTGCACCCCCATCTTATCATCCTGCCCCCTTTGTAGCTTTTCTGTAGTCTGCTGAGTCATTCAGTGTTCTTCTTTGAACAAGACAGATGGCGACCTCTCCCAGGGCTCCTCAGAGTTCTGGAGAGCTCTATGTTTCTGGTTCTCCTGTATAAAGCAAACTTAGGTCCAGGGTTACAATCTCAGAGCCGAGTATAGTTTTGGCTCCATCCAACCAAGGAGCACAATGGCAATCTTGGTAAGGCTAATCCTAGACTGAGAAGGGACAATGCAGGCAGAGCAAATGCTTCTCTTGCCCTTCACACGTGGCTTTGGTGGTCCATGGGTAAGGTTAGTCTCATCTTCCAGTTGTTGTATTTGAGTGGGGGGAGGTAGTTGCTGATTGGTCATTCCGTGTTGGGGACTAAGTCATAGACATCTTGACATCAACAAAGGTGTCTTTTTAACATCTGTCACCTCCTGGTATTCCTATTCAGACTGTGGAAACATCACTCAGGTAGTCTCTTAGCTTGGTTTCTATGGCAGTGATAAAACACCCACCATGACCAAAAACAACTTGGGAAGGAAAGGGTTTATTTGGCTTATAGTTCCACATCATTAAAGTCAGAGCAGGAACTCAGGCGGAAACCTGGAGTCAGGAACTGAAGCAGACACGGTGGCATAGCTTACAGGCTTGGTCAGTTCACTTTCTTATGTATCCCAGAACAGTATGGCCTGGGATGGTGGAGCCCGCAGTTATCTGGGCCTCCTACATCAATCATCAGTCAAGAAAATGCCACGCAGACCTGCCTAACAGGCAATAGTTGTGGAGGCATTCTGTTTCAACTGAAGTTCCTCTTTTCAAAGAACTTTAGCTTGTGTCTATTTGACAAAAACCAAACCAAACAAACAAATTAAAATAAAAACCAATCAGGACACAATGTGTATTAGTTATTCACATTTCCTCCTTTGCTTATACACTAGAGGAAAAAGTGCAGCCCATCAACTTTCTCACTCTGTGCAGCCTTTTGAGTGTCCACTTTCATTTGATGCATTTGCATGTAAATCCGATGACTTTCCTCAGAGCTGTGCACCTGGCACCACAGTATGATTAGGACATAGACCCCCCCATCCCTAAAAGAATCCCTTGCAGCTATGTACAGTCCATTCTTGTTCCCCTTAGTCCAAGCAACCAATAATACGTGTGTCTCTATAGATTTCATTTCTGGGCATTTCTTGGAAATTATGTAGCCTCCTGTGTTTGTTTTCTTTAATTAAGGAATAAATACTTTTGAGATTAATCCACATTGCAGAATGTATTAGCATTTGTCCCTTTCTATTGCATAATATTTCATTGCATAGATTGTCCAGTGTTATTTCTCTACTCACCAATTAAAGGCCATTTTAATGGCTTCTATTTTTTGGTTATCAACAATACCTCCAGAAATATTTCCATATAATTCAGTGGAAGTATTACTTTTTACCAATCCTGTATGAGAACAACTTGTAGTGGAATTTTTAAATCATAATTAGCATTATGTTAAGTTTTTTTTTTGTGTGTGGTCTGAAATATATACATTTATGTATAATGATTCAAGTGTGTTAGAGCTCATGTGTGTGCAGATGCACACATGTGTGAGGAAGTCAGAAGTCGAGGCTCTTCCATCAGTCTCCATCTTATATATTAAGGGAGGGTCTCTCTCACTTGAACCCAGAGCTTCCAGTTCAGTTGTTGATGCATTGGGGTTAACTCAAGACATTTGTCTTAAGTGTGTTAGTTCTTCAAAGTCTTTCATATATAAAACCTTACAGTTTCCATAAGCATCTATAATCCTAACAACCATTTTCCCATGGTATTTTCCCCTCTAGGATGTCCACTGAACATGAGAACACAGAGACATTTCCCTTTAAACATATGTTCGAGCACTTCAAGAGACAGAAAGTGGCGATTTCTCATGCGATAAGAACTACATTTCCTTTTCTTGAGGGCCTCCGAGACAATGGTCTCATCACTGATAAAATGTATGAAGTAAGTGAAATTTACTACACCATAACCTGATAAACAAGCTCTAAATTAAGTTACAATTTGATATCGTAGATTCAAGCTTCAAATCAGATGACTGACACGTTTTTAAGGTTGGGCTTAATTTTTAAAAAAGATTTTATTTCTTACATGCATATGTGTGTGTGTGTGTGTGTGTGTGTGTGTGTGTGTGTGTGCACATGTGTTCATGTTCACATAAGACCTGATGGCTACAGAGGCCAGAAAAGGGCTCCAGATTCCCTGGAACTGGAGTTACAGGTGAATGTGAGCCCCTTGATGTAGGTGCTAGGAATGAACCCAGGTCCTCTGCAAGAGCCACACATGCTCTTAGCCATCTCTCCAGCCCCAGGACTAAATTTTGACCAAGAAAGCTCATGGGTTTTCATAGCATTTTGTAGAGGTATTAGTTACAATAATAAACTCATAAATTATGAATCAGAATTATGGCCTCAGATTTAAAATCTGGCTTTCCTATGAGTGATACCTGTCATGAAAATATTTCTGGATGTGTTCTTTGCGGGTATTTAGAGAGAGGAGAAGCAGAGGCTTCAGGAGATGGTCCAACTTCTACCTGAGGGAACGCTGTTCCTTGTCACTTTCTGGCATCAGTGAGTAATGCCGAAGTTGAGCTAGATCAGAATGTGTGTTCTCCATGAATGAACAATGTTTCATACATTTCATACCACGTAATATATGCAATTTAAATTAAACTAAAGAAATGAACTAAAAGTCAAAGGTGGTTTTAATTAACTGTTCAGTTACTTTGTCAAACTGACTTCAGAAGATTTCAGTTAGTACATTTTGTTTTAATAAGTGTTTATTTTAAAAACCTAGATTTGAGAACATTAAAACCTACAGAGTGCTCAATTTGGCACAAAATTTTTAAAAAGCTGTTTTTATTTTACATGTATGAGTGTTTTGTCTGCATGTATATATGTGCACCAGCTGTGCCCCTGGTGCCTTTGGCAGGCAAAAGAGAATGCACCAGATCTTCTGGGGCTGGAGTTATACAAATGGCTATCAACTACCATGTGGGTACTGGGGAATTGAACTCAGAATGACTAGAAGAACAGCCACTGCTCTTAATCACTAAGCCATCTCTCTAGGCCCTCTGGTGTTTCTTTTGCCTTATGAGTATGCCTCTCTCCAGTAGGGTTCAAAATCAGAGGAAATGGACATCTTATATCCTTCATGATAAACCAGTGTTAACCAGGAGGCCAGGACTTGTCCTATTAATAGAATACCATTGGCCACCTACCAAGTCTATTCCAAAAGTAGTCTGGCTATGAGGTATACATTAGTTTGCCTCAAAAAAAAAAAAGAATGTATTTATTTTTATTCTTTCCTGTACATGTATTCTGCCTGCATCTATGTGCGCATAGCTCTGGTGTACTTGGTGCCCATGGAGGCCAGAAGGGAACACTGAATCATCGCATGGAACTGGAGTTACAGGTGGTTGTAAGCTCTCGTGTTGGTGCTGGGAACTGAACTTGGGTCCTCAGTAAGAGCAGCAAGCACTCTGAACCTCTGAGTCACCTCTTTGTCCCCTCTACACATTTAAAAAAACTATTGAATTTACTGTTTATTTGCTTATGAGCATGTGTGTGTGTGTGTGTTTGTATTGTGTGGGCACATGTGTGTGCGTCCACTGCTGTACACATGGGGAAGAAAGAGACCAAGTGTGGACAGTTGGTTTCTTCTTGGAATTCAGATGGTGACCTGAATCCCAGGGATGGAACTCAGACTATCAGGATTAATGACAAGTGCCTCAACGAACTGAACGATAGCCCCATAGTTGACCTTTAACCCATGTTTCCCTTTCAAAGGCGGCCCCTCTTACATATCAGATAAATGAGTATGGTAGCCTAAAGTCACCAGTGATTACTTTCAAAGAGACAGTATTTTCTTGTTTCCTGAAGTGGTCATGCAAATATGAAGCTTCCCCTTAGAAGATATGTCTGTGGGGGATTGAGGTACCCTAACTATAGTTATTTTTCTAGGGCTCTTCTGGGACTTGGAAGCCTGAACTGAAATTTTCTCTATTTGATTTTTTTTTCTTAAGGATTTGCAAGATTCCTGTAGAGCGCTGGTCCCTATAGACCAAGTGATCTACAGAGCCCTGAATGAACTGGAGAAGAAATTTGACATGACAGTCCTGAAGGAATTGTTCAGTCACGTCAACATGGAGAAGTACCCTGATTTGAGACTCATTTTTAAAAGCTTTGAAAATGGTAATTGGGTTTAACATCGCCCCTTGAGAGCACAGTCCTTTTTGTTGTCAACAAACATATATTAAGCTTTTGTCATATATCATGCAGGGCAATTGAGGATATACCAGTTACAAAACTAATGTGTCATGTATCATTGAAATCTTATGACTAATGGCTACAGTAGACACCCTCCAGAGCTCTGTTGCTGGGTGTTTAGGCTCTCAGGACAATGAAAGTTATACTATCATCAGGTTATGTAGAAGAGGATAGGGTTAGAAGTGCTGTCAGTTGGGTAGCACTATTGTGTCTCTTCAGTGGGAATCCTTCTAATGATACACATGGCAGTCCATCAAACTGGTTACCACCCACCTTGAGTGACAGCTCAGCTGTGGGTGCAGGATCC
>JADRCC010437501.1:0-10388 GCA_019843855.1 Hylomyscus alleni
AAAAAAAAGGATTGGGACCATTTTAAAGGAATGCTGTGATGCCCAGTCAGATTGTGTATGTATGCAGATAAAATAAACTGCTGTTGTACATATTCCCAGGCTAACATTAGTCTAACCTTTATAGTGTGTGTAGGCCCCTGTGGTAGCCATTTTAGCCAGTTGCCTCTAGTTAAAGCCATTATTACCTTGAAGTCCTTTTTCCTGTTATAGGTTGGCTCCACTTTCCCAGGATGCAGGTCCGACTCCCAGGATGAACACAAGCAACGTTTTCACGTTCTGTGAATTGTTTTGGACTGCCCCCTGCTGCTGCCCTTGCTTTTCCTGACTGCTTCCCTTCCTGCCGGGCCCTCACTCCTTGAGCGTCCTGTCTTATTTCCCTGCCATATCAATCTTGTGGATTCCTGCTTAGCAGTTACCATGTAAGTTAGAGTTTACTCTCCTTGGAGAGATAGCTTTCCCCTCATTGCCTCACCGGCTCTGACAGCCACACGTCCTCTGTTGAGTCTGCCCACTGCTCCATTCTTAGACCTTGGTCTCAGGATGTCCCCGAGGCTGAAGCCGGTGGCCATACTTCTGTGTATACTCGAAGTCGTTGGATGGGGATGTTTAAGGAAGTGGACTAATAGGTGAGATTTGTAGCACTTCAATTTATGATACACTTTTGAAGTAGCAAACTAATGTCAGGAGCCATTCTTTAAAAAGTCATGCTAACTTAGAAAGTCTTCTGAGAATTAAAAAAAAATCTTGCCAGGTGTGGTAGCTCACTCCTTTAATTCCAGCATTCTAGAGGCAGAGGTAGGTGGGACTCGAGTTCGAGACCAGACTGATCTACATAGACATTCTAGGTCAGCCAGGGTGAGACCTTGTCTCAAAAAAAAAGGGGGGAGGGCGTCTGTGTGGGGATATATGGCCCATCCTCCTAGCCCTTACTGCATCTTTCAGTGGTTGGTAAATCATGAATCAAAAGAAGAAAATAATACTTATAATCCCTTTTGGTGTTTTGAGGCAAGGTCTCACTCTATAGCCTGGATTAGCCTGGAGCTTATGTAAATTGCCCTCTTACCCTCTACGTGTGTGCTCTGACACTCTCATGATTGCACATAAATCATACTCAGTTATAGTAACATTTTTTTAAAAAAATTTAAGGGCTGGAGAGATGGCTCAAAGGTTAAGAGTACTGGCTGAGGTCCTGAGTTCAATTCCCAGAAACCACGTGGTGGCTCACAACCGTCTATAATGAGATCTGGTGCCCTCTTCTGGCCTACAGGCATGCACACAAGCAGAACACTGTATACATAATAAATAAATAAATCATAAAAATAAAAACCTAGGAAAAAAAACTTTAAAACTGAGATCCTTAGCTTTCCTGTTCAGGCACTAATGTTTCTCCTCTGATGCCATATAACTTTTGTTTATTTCTGAAATGTAGTTCTTGTAACAAGTTTTATAATTAGAGAATCAAATTAATTTTCAGATATATCAAGTTGATTTGGGAAGGTAGTTCTTTTTCTACTTTTCACTTGTCAAGAGAAGTCAGGTCAGGAATACACTGTTAATGGGAAAGTGTGATTTTTTTTTTAAATTTCATGTGGACTATTATTATGTATCAAGTTTGTAGCTGTCATTTAATCATTTATATGTATTTTATTGATGCATTTTTTTTAAAAACTGGGTTTTCTTTTGTAGCCCATGCTGGCCTCAAACTGGAGATCCTCCAGCTTTAGCCAGGATGCTGGGATTACAGGTGTGTGTTAGCATGCCTAACTTCTAAGATACTTCATGGAAAGTATCTACCAATAACTCATCCTGACGATTTGAGTTATCTTAGTGATACTTTGGTTTTCTTTTCAAGTGTGAATTTAACTTAGAAAAATGTCATTTTTATAAGAAGTTTGGCTCTTGATAGACATCAATCAGTTAATGGGACTGTCTTAATATCCCTGTTAACTTTCTGTAGACGTTGGCTGCTGCTTCTGGTGAGGGAATACCATCTTCTAGGAGGAAACACAGTACCACCAAGAATGTATTAGTGATCAGAACATATTGTTCTGATCAATTTTTCCTTGACTAGAAATCAGCTTTGGTCAGCCTGCATGCAGTGCCCTCCAGAGGCCAGAAGGTGGCATCAGAACTCCTGGAACGAGTTACAGATGATTGTAGGAACCGTGGGGTGTTTGAAACCAGACCCAGGTCCCCTGCAAAGGCAGCAGGTCCTCTCTATCCCCGAGCCAAGTTAATCTTAAGGTGACTTGACTTTAAACACTGTCAAAGTGTGTCAGCAGTACAGAAGCATCGCAGGCAGACATACTCCTCAGTGTGGTTTTATGACCTTTCCTGGTTCTCAGTTTTCATCCCTTGAGGTAGAGACCAGGGTAGAGATGTGAGATCCTGACATGCATAGATTTTTCTGGTAAAACAGAAGCAGAGTCAGTGCCCTTCTCTGTGTCTTACATGGATTAGCCCTTGCGTTTGTTTCTCATGAGTGTTTGAGTCTGTACCTGGGGCGCCTGAGCATCCTGCCAAGACCTTTGCCTTCCTATGGCTTTTCTTAGTGGGTCTGGGGTCGGGGAGGGCTTCACCGTTATATCTGAATGCTTTTGTTTTCTTTGTCCTTCCTGCTCTTTCTCCCCCCATCCTCGACCCTGTGTGTGTGTGTATAGAAGGTGATCTTGGATGTGGCTCAGGTACCATCATCCATCTTGTCTTTTGAAACAGTCTCTCATTAGTCTGGAGTCGCCCTGCAGGCTAGGCTGGCTGCCTGGGGTGGGGTTAGGGGGATCCCCAGGGGAGAGCCCTAGGAGTCTTCTTGTCCCCCCCCCCCCCGCCCCCGAGAGGGATTACAAGCACACCAGTGCATCTCACTTTTCCCATGGATTCTGGGACGAGCTCTTTACTGATTGAGCCTTTTCCGGCCTTGCCCTCCATGTCTTCTGTGACATTAGGACACTGTGACTAAGGACACACTGGCATCAATTCATTATTTTTAAAACTGGTAAATAAAAGGAAAAATCAATTCATTCTTACATTCTGGAATGTAATACACCTGGCTTCGGTCATGAGGAAAATATTTTTAAACACCTACCTTAATAAATGTAAATTCACTGGTTCTAGACAAGGCTCACAATAGTTACTAAGATTACAGCAGAGACAAGGGCGTCAGGACCTTCAGTCAGTGAGCAGCAGTGTAGCTCTCAACACTCTAGCAGGTCACCACAAGAGGGAAGAACTGGAGTTCTTAAAGACTCTTTAAGACTTAACTTTTTTGATTTTGTATTTTTATTAAATCTTTGTCATATCTAAAAACATCTTGGTCACAAATGTCATTAAGATAACTTACTTGCTTGACTTTATATGTATAATAGTTTTAGAGTAAAGACACTGCTAATATGATCACTGGAAATAGCTGGTGATACTTTCACTACCTCTGTCCTTAGACAGCATTGCTAGGATTGTCTTTATTGTTTAAAATCACATGGAGTACTTTTCATGGTGAAGCTACCGCCATCTTCATGTTAGGCATTTTTACTTTCAGAGATTAAAAAAATTAATATTCATATGGTTTCCTATAACTTTAATTTTTTCCCAAACCTTATTTTTAAATGATAGTTCTTACACGCTTTTTTTTTTTTTTTTTTTTTTTTAATGGTTTTTTGAGACAGGGTTTCTCTGTATAGCCCTGGCTGTCCTGGAACTCACTCTGTAGACCAGGCTGGCCTCGAACTCAGAAATCGGCCTGCCTCTGCCTCCCAAGTGCTGGGATTAAAGGCGTGCGCCACCACCACCCGGCATAAAGATGGTTCTTACACGCTTTAACCTCCCTTGTAGCCTACCACCTACCAGAGGTAGTGGAAAAGAAAGAATACCGGGTGGTGGGGGGAAGAAGACCTGTTCCCCTGTTTAGAAAGGTTCTTTGGGGCAACTCCTGTCTGTGTAGTCTGGAAATCGACAGTTCAGTTCACAGGTTATCAGCGGCAGCTTGATCCATTTGAAAACACTTTATGGATAAACCAGCAGTCCAGTTATGTAGAGTCGGGATAGCAAACACAAATCAGCAGAGATGGTATGACCTAGCAGAGACAGCCAGGCCTCAGCCTCAGCAGGAGTAAGCAGGGGGGACCAGGGGGGACACCAGGCTGTGCCTCCCCTCAGAGAAGCAAGACCCACAAGCATTTGCACAGGTAGCTGTACCAGCAAGCCAAGCTCCATCTCCATCACTCGGTGGAGTCCTATTTATACCCTCCAGACATCACGTGTCCTCCACGTGCCTTGCCTCAGCACAGTCTTGCCTCAGCGGGCATCCAATCAGCCCGAGTCTGTGGAAGCAGCAAGAAACTGCAGCACACCACCGGAAGTTTGTTGGTGCGTTTCTCTCTTTGGAGTCCTGACAAATGCAACCCAACTATGTACGCAGTGCAAGGCAGACCAACACATGCGTGTTGTTAGCAAAGAATCCTTCATCACGTGTTCTTTCATGTGCTTGCTTTAGCAGAACATCCTCTCTCCTGTGTCTGTTTCGGCAAAACGTTCCTTCATGAGTCGGCCTTAGCCTTTCACACCTGTGTCCACTTTAAGGAAACACTTCTTTACGAGTTTGCCCCAGCAGAACACCATCCAACTGACTTCCCAAAGAACCCTCAAGTTCCCACTTCAGTTTCCAGTTACAATTCAAACCTGTAGACATACAGTGAGAGAAGTCTGGCCCCAATGCCCTCCGCTCTGCTTGGCTTCTTGTTAACTAGAGAGAACACTTTTGGCTGTGTTTTTAGTGTAGCTCCCCCTAGTTCTGACTACGTGTATGATTTACAGGGTATGTGTGTACGCTGTAATACAGTTACGTACAGTTCATGTACACATAATAAGTTTGTGCTTTTACTTCCCATCCTAGATTTAGAAGCAGCTCATGCAGCGTTGAGAGAACCTGACAAGTCTCTGTCTGATCCCAGCTCCCGACCGCACTGTGGAAACTGCCTCTTGTCCTCCACATGTGCGCCGTGATAAACGTTTTTAAAAAGTAGCTTACTGTATACAGCTATCCTTCCTGTGTTAAATGCACCAGCATATCCTCAGGGTCTTTCATGGCAGTGTGCGGATACCAAGCATCTTTTCATACAGAAGTAGCACTGAGTTATGAGGCTGTTATCACCTTACGAAGTCAGTCTTCTGCTCTTTCAAATGAAGCATTTATTTTTATTGTTGTTGTTTTGTTTTTTTCCAGTTTGCCTGTTTATCCTTGGGCTATAGCCCTCAGAGCATGATGAATCGCATGCTGCACAAACCTGCCGTTTTTCTAGGTACTACTACACTTTCTTCCAGAAGATCTATCAAATTTTGCATTCCTAGAAATTAAGATACTGTCATATCTTATAATTCGGTGAGCCTTTAAGATATACAAAGTTGAGTTAGACACATGTGGGATAGAAGGAAGGATTGTACTTACTGACAAGTTTAAATCCAGGCTGCTGCCATTGCTCTTGGTTAACTGCCAGAACTAGTTGGTAAAAACCCTCGGCTGAAGAAAGATACCACACACTGGATTTGGACAGACAAAGCAGGCTGGCTCTGAGCTAGAAACATCTTTCTTGCTGGCTAGTGTTATTCATAGTGCCAGAAGGTATGACCACCTTTCTCTCCTGGGGGAGAAAGTCAATGGTCTGAACCCACTATGGCTCCTGCAGGCTAAGTTCTGACCCATAAAGCAGGATACGCCCACTGTAGCGGCAAGCTTGTTTTGGGATTAACCAGTCTCTTCTGATTGGATTCCAGGATTGCTCCATGGAGAGAAATGATTGATACTGTAAGCCTGGTCACAAACTTATAGTTGGGGATGTTATAGGTCCTAGCAGAGAGCTTAGCCCTGTCATTTTGCTAAGTGGGACGTGCAGCCAACTGCCTCCTAAATATTTGTTAATACCCAAAGGCTAGTGCTGCTCCCAGTGTGGGTCAGAGAAGCGATAACCCAGAGACTGGTAAGAGGCCAGAGGATGGAGAGGACCACCGCCAGATGCTGCTCTCAGGATGTGGTGCCGCTTAGCAATGCTGGGCACAGCAGCTGTAGCTACCTGCATAGGACCTGCGCGAATAAATTGAGGACCTGGGATAGGAGGGGCTGGTTGGGAAGAGAAAAGCGCTAACAGGAGTGGGAGAGGGATAAGAGGTGGCAACAGGGCATAGTGATTCTGTGCATACATGAGATTGCCAGAGGTTTTAGAAAGTCAGTTTAGTGTGAACACCGTTCAGAGTTTTTTAACCTTATCATGAATTAATTAGTGAACTATATTCAGAGGAAAATGAAATATATACTTTTAGTATAACTTCTCTGGCTACATTTTGTGTGTGAAATATGTAAAAAATGAAAATGGTTCTTTTCGATTAAAAAAAAAGCCAAATTAGGAAGTATTTGGCACAGTAAACATTTTGCATTGAAATAAACTTTGAGGACTGAAATTGCCATTTGCTATTAGTAAATGTGTTATTAGTAAATTTCCTTACTTTGAAGTTGGGCATTTATAGATTTAATTGGTAAAGCTTTGGTTGTTCACACGACCAACAATCTGTAATTTTAGGAAAGTGCTAATATCATGTCTACTGTCTTCTTTCTGGACTTTCTGAACTCTTTTTATTCTCTACTGGGTATTCTTGGAAGGCTTTTATTGGTAGTAGGGGATAATTAAAGTTTTTAGTTTACAAGTGCGTGAATATTTTTGTATTTTGTGGAAGAGGTGATGTACGCACTTGGTGCTTGGATTTGAAGCTCAGAGAATCATTCAGTCGTCCAAGAGCTGCTGTAGGAGGGGTCGGAGGTGGAGTCTGGACTCTGCTGTAGGAGGGGTCGGAGGTGGAGTCTGGACTCTTCCCTGTAAAGAATACAACATCAAAGACTCTTAATGTTACCACTAAGAGAGCAACTTGAGGGAGACATGTCTTATTTTTTTTGTACACATTTTTTTTTGTATAAACTTTGTAAAATTATTAAACAACCCTGTACAAAGTATTTCTCTGCTGATGTAGAAATCAAAGCGTACTTGTTAGGAGGAGATCTTGATCATGATTTTATGATTAGATGGAAGAATATCCTTGGACTTAGCTGTGTATATGTCCATGTGTCTATGTACACACAATAACTTGAAACACTCTGAGGGGCTCAGAAATGTTAACACCTGATGATGGAGACCATTTCATAGGAGCTCTGAAGTTCTTATGGAATTTGAAATGTTTTCAAGATCAAAACCACTGGTTTGTTTAAAGTTGCAGTAGAAGGATAGAATAGTAGGCTGAACCTAAGGCTCTCTTGTTCTAAATGCAATGTGTTTGTCCTCACTGTCATTTCTGATGTTTGTAACCAAAGTTATACATGAACTATATTCAGAAGAAATTAAGAAACCTTTACTTCCTTCCTTTGAATTGTACTGAGACAACATTTCTACATTTCCACATCTTTCCCAAATCACTTCTGTGTAGTAATTTACCACAAGATCACTTTGTAAATGTTAATACACTTTTGTTGTTGTTTGTTTTTTAACTATTTTATTATAAGCTTATGCTTTATATGGATTGTTTTACAGTTTATGTATTTGGATTTCATTTTGAAGTAAATCTCTAAAAGTATCCATATTCTTTTGTGTTTAGCTTAGGTTGTCTTATGATGAAGCCTTTGCTATGGCTAACGACCCCTTGGAAGGCTTCCATGAAGTGAACCTTGCTTCACCTACTTCTCCAGACCTCCTTGGTGTGTGTGACCCGGGAACTCAAGAGCAGACTACCTCCCCGAGCGTCATCTACCGGCCACACCCTTCGACATTATGCGCTGCTCCTATCCAGGCCAATGCCTTAGATCTTTCTGATCTTCCCACACAGCCCGTGTATTCATCTCCAAGGCATTTAAACTGTGCAGAAATATCTAATATCAGGTAGATTACCTGCACACTTACTTTGGGTTATTGTTATTTTTTAGAGTTGGCTTGCTTGTCTTAAATTATTCCTTTTAAAAAATTTGAATAATACAAGTTTGCCCATGTAGAGTGATGCATTTTAATCCTTAGACCAGGAATTGGCAAGTTTATGCAGATGACCAGACCAAAAAATGTTTTAGGGTTAGCATGTTTTGGGATATCTGATCATGCTGTGAACGCCAAGATTGTGTTATTGACTGAAAAAAACTGTTTCTAGTTGTGGCGTGGCTTAGCCCTAGCATACACTTTTAATCCCGGTATTTGGGAGGTACACTCCTTTAATCCCAAACAAGGAAGGCAAAGTTAGTTTGTTGAAGGAACAACATCGATGTTTGAAAGTGATGTCTAATTTAGGGGTAGCAGAGTGATGAATCAGAGAAGGATTTGACAGAATAGGATATGCTCAGCTCTCAGAGAAGAGAGAGGAAAGGAAAGGTACCTGAGGGGCAGTGGAGAGAGGAGAGGGGGCAGCGTTACTGGGGCAGTTGTACAGAGACAGGTTACAGAGAGCAAGCTCTACGCAGTTGAAGACAGAACAAGCAAAAGAACGGAAGGAGCCAGAATATTAGGATAGATTGTCTGAGTTAGTTTGAGGCCAAGCAGAGCAATTCAGGAGTAGGTGGGAGAAGCCAGTTAGCATGGAGAAGAGTTTTGAGCCAGGATAGCTGAGTTGACCAGCCAGCCAGAGTTCAGAAAGAACTAGAAAGGGTGATCTTATTCAGCAGCAAATCTCAGAAGTTGAAAACATTCTAGGCCTAGGTTAGATTGTATGGAAGCTAGAAGCTTCCAGGAATAGGCCTAGGTTAGCAGTCTGAAGCAGTAACCCTCCGAGATGACATTTACTACAGGCAAATGAAAGTTACTTTTACATTAGCAGGCCAATTATTTGCTTTTATGTTTTGTATATGGTTGTTTAGCTTGTATGTGTATCAGTGTACTACATGTGTCTGGTACCTGTGGAGGCAAGAAGAAGGCATTGTATCCCCTGGAACTGAGTCACAAATGACTCTCAGCCATCAATAGCAGGTGCTCTTAACCACCGAGCCACCACTCCAGCCCTGGCCAGACAGGTTTTGTTCTAACTCTAAAGTTTTATTTTTATGGTGTGAAAATAGCCGCAGACAGTGTGTAAATGTGTAAACATGACTGTTCCAATAAAACTTGTAGAAATTTCATATAATTCCTACAAGTCCTTCAGTGTTCCCTGATTTCTAGTCATCCATCCATTCCTGGCTTGTGGGCCTTAGGAAAACAGGCGGAGACTTGATTTAGCCTTCAGGCTGCAATCCTCGAACCCCATCCTTGAGAAGTAGCAAATAGTCTCACTTTATTTCTGTGTTGTGTAGTGTAAGTGATAGCCATCAGCCACCTGGCTCTTGGGCACTTGAAGTGTCTCTGGTATGAGGACCTGCTGTAGTGGGATGTAGACTGACTAGTTCACTGGAGCCTCTTCACTGCAAACCTCCTGAACTTTCTCTCCTTACAGCATTCATGTTCCAGACTCAGTGGTGGCAGCAGGGCTCACGAAGTTAACATCTAGGAAGGACAGCTGTAATGCAGAGAGGGAGTTTCTGCAGGGTGCCACTGTCACCGAGGCTTCTGCTGGCAATGATGACATCTTCGGGTTGAGCACGGATAGCCTGTCCCGTTTACGAAGCCCATCTGTTCTGGAAGTTAGAGAGAAGGGCTACGAAAGGTTAAAAGAAGAACTTGCAAAAGCTCAGAGGGTAAGAAACCCACGTTGTCCTTCCATGTAGTGTTAGAAGTGACTGCTCGAGATGGCAGCTGTGAATAGCCTCCCAGCCTTGCCTTACCTTCAGTACACTCAGCCTTCGTGGGCAGTCTGCGAGATCACCTGAACTTAGAGAAGCTCTGCTGAGCTCTGAGGAGTAGGAATGGAGGAAGGAGATTCCGAAGCCATGGGCTGACTGCTGTGTGTCTTGCTTTATCTGTAATACTGTTCATGGGTTAAATTCCACATGAATTCCATGTGGTCGAATTATGTGATTGTCTTGGGAGTCACTTTTTAGAAGGCCACCAGTCTAGGTTGGTTTACTTGGAGGAATTGTTGCAGTAATGTCATCATTTTTTTCTCCTGCTAATTGTGAAAATTGCCTGTATTTTATTTGGAGAATTTCCTTTCCTTACTAATTTCTATTTGTCTTCAAATTTATGGCCAGTTCTTATTACCATTACCACTGCCTACCCCCCAACTAAAACAGAATTGCAGAGAGAACTCTATAGCATTAGGAGACAGGGAACATAGTTATTTATTTGTGTGTGTGTGTGTGTGTGTGTGTGTGTGTGTGAATGTGGTGTATGCATGTGTGTGTATGGGGATGGTATGTCTGTTGTGTGTGCATGTGCGTGTATGGGGTTGGTGCGTCTGTTGTGTGTGCATGTGCGTGTATGGGGATGGTACGTCTATTGTGTGTGCAG
>JADRCC010437501.1:10788-21465 GCA_019843855.1 Hylomyscus alleni
GTCTGTTGTATGTGCATGTGTGTGTATGGGGATGGTATGTCTGTTGTGTGTGCATGTGCGTGTATGGGGATGGTACGTCTATTGTGTGTGCAGAGGCAGAAGGCAGCATGGGATGTTTTCCTCCGTCACTCTCTGTCCACCCCTTTAAGGCAGGGTCTCTCCTCGGACCTGCATCCTTGTTTAGGCTAGGAGCTTGCAAGCACCACTGATCTTCTGTGTCCTCTTCCCTCTCTGGAGCTGCTGGGCTGTTAGAGGCTTATGCTTGGATGCTAGACTCGTTTCACATGTGCTGGGATCAACTCTGCTCCTCACGATCGTGGCTTCTTAACTGTATAGCCCTCTCTCTAGCCTAGGAAAAGCCATAAATGAACAATGTTACTCTGTTAGCCTCAAAATAAAAGTGGAGAAGACTGAGAGCAGAATTCAGTGGCCTCAACAAGAGAAATGGAAAATGAATAAAACAAATGTGGAGTCTTTAAAACATCAATAAAATTGACAAACCTCTGGCAGACTGACAGAAAAAAAGAGACAAACTATCAATATTAAGAGTAAAACAGGTATTGCTCCTGACCCCACAGACAGCAGAAGTACAGTTTAGGAATGATTGCATGTACATAAGTTTGTCAGTTGTGGTCAAATAATAATTTGTATTTTAAAAATTGAGAAGATATGCCAAGCACTATTTCTTTCATGCCGTGACATTGTTCAGGCAATGAATCCACCATCTAGATACCATGGCTGTTTCTCAAGAACATAACTTCCTTTTTTTTCATGTATTTATATTTTTTATTCATGCATGCTTATCTCCTAGCCCCATTGAGAATCTCTGAAATATTTAGTTTGTAGTATTTGGAGATACTGAAGTAACTGAAATGGTTATGTTGTATTGAGCATGTACATGCTGAATTTTATTAGGATGAATATAATACAGTTTCATTATCAACAAAGGACTCATCTTGAGGAGAACTTAAATATGAAAATATTTTCTGAATTCTGATAACTTACGTGCCAAAATTATGTTGTTGACCTTTTGTATTCTGATGACTTAGCTGCCTTGTGTTCATCTTTTTAACTTATTAGTACTTTCTGTTTACAGTAAGTCTTGCTTCTTATCCCTTTTGCTGATACGTGCCCTTTAACTGGTGTATTTAGGAGTCTGTACTTAAAGCAGTATTCTTAAAATTTGGCTAAGTCTATTGTCTTTACTGTTGTATTCTGTTGTTCTACTTGATCTCCAATTTTACTCCTCTTTGTATTAATTCATTTTTGGTAATTTCAGTCTTACTTTCTTTGGCTTACTGGCTAATTTTTGTTGAGTTAATTGAATAGTTGGTTTACGACCAACAGTGAACTTCTGGTCATGTCTACTGCGGCGGCGCACTGCCTGTCCACAGCATGAGAATCTTAGATGGCATATTTTCTCTTTATTTCCAGCTCTGGGCAGTGAATCTCATACACTTCCTTATATATTTTAAATCTCATTGCACACCTTTACTTTGCATTAAACGCTTGATTATTTTAAAGAGATTTATACTGAGCCATTGTTTCCAGTGTTACTCTTTTGTTTTATATATAGATTTCTAAGCAACATTCTAACCTTTTCTATTTAAAGGGCACTGTGACCGTGTTTCCTGTCCATTTATGATGTAGGCACCTTCTTTTGTATGTGAAAAGGTCCCTTTTTTACTTTATTTTTTCCTTTCCTTGGCTTCAGATTTGAAGGCTGATGTATGTATTCTCTCTCTGAGTATTGAAGGTTTTGCTTCGTGATCTTCGGGCGGTGCGTTGTCCTCACTGGAAGTCGGGGGTTCCCCCTGCCGCCTGCTGCTCTGTGTGTGATGAGAGAACCTTCTGTAAGCAGTTCTGCTGTGATTTTCCTTTTTAGTGTAGTTTCTTCAGGGCTGTGTGGTGTCCGTGTGCATACATGGATGTGTGCATATGCGAATGTGAATACACGCAATTAGAGCATGCTGTGCTCTTGAATCTGTAGGGTTTTTTTGTCTTCATAAAGTTTTGTGCATTTTGGCTTCAGTTTCAAAAATCTTTCCATTCCTTTCTTAAGTCTGCTCTTTGAACTTCTATTATATGTACATTAGATTGTGGGGTTCTTTCTTTAATTTTCCCTTTATTTGGGTTTCACTGTGGATAGTTTCTCATAGTTCCCAGAGCTGTTCTGTCTGTCTGCAGTATCTAACCTGTTTTAGACTCTGTAGTTTTCATGTCCAAAGTGTGAACCTTTTAAATAATTGCTTTGTTGTCTAACGTGGCCACTCTCACTCGGAGCTTCTTGAGCGCATGTTTTAAACTTCTTAAGCTGTATCTGCTCCTGTGATGGCCCAGGGCTCCCGTCCCCTAGTTCCCACCTCTGGGTGATCACAGTCTGTTGACGAGTGCCACTGGCTTGAGAGTTGTCTCATGTCCATTATCCTAGGTGTTGAGTTGCATCAGGTGGCTGGTGAGTCAGCCTGTTACCCTTTCTTGCTTAGAAGGGGAAGTTGCACCCTTTATGTTGTTGCTCATTCTGCACGTGATCCTGTAACTCTTCTGCAAGCCTTCACATCCTCACATACACACTTCAGTTATTTTGAGCTTCACAAGAAAGAGCGTACATTTTGTTTATGATTATATCTAAAGTGTGTGGCATTCTTGCTGTATTTTGTTGGTTAAGTGGGTTGTGTGTAGGGGCATGCAGGCATACTGTTGTGAATAGGCATGCATGCATAATATGCTAGATAGGGTTATTGCTAGTATCTTATGAGCAATACAACGTATTAGAAACTTTTATGTTCCATCTTTTATGTATGCAGTACTCTGAAGCAGAGGTTCGTAGTAGATAGGGGTTCCTGTGAAGTGATTAGTGATCCATGTTCTTCTGTATTGGGCTTTGTAATCTTGTAGTACAGAACAGCCACAGTCCAGCAGTAAGTGCACAGTGTTTGAACAGGAGAGCCATGTGTGGGACTCAGAGATATGAGATGGCAGGGTTATTGTGTGATTCTGCATTTATCTGGCCTGCCTTTCCTAGGTTGTTATGAAGATCAGCCTGGGCAGAATAAGGGCTTTAGTATTAAAATGTGGATTTTCATATCTTATCGCAGAGCTGCTGAAACAGGATTATTGTGTTGAAGCCTAGAAACTCGTTTCCCCACAAACTTCCCTGTTAATTGTTACAGTCACCAAGAACGAGCCCTTCTGCTGTCAGGGATTAGCTTCAGGTTTTAGAATTCCAGAATGAAATGGCTTAGGAAGTGAACTGCAGGAAAGCTTGCAGCCAGAGGGAACCGCTCAAGACTCATGCCCCATTTAGTTAGCATGACCCCTACTGCGATAATTGTAGCCAAAGAAAGATGAACATTTACGAGGTTACTTCAGTAACATAGTGTTTGACTTTGTAGTGTGCAGGAATAAACCAAACATGACCCTATGTTTGTTTACTTTGGCAGGGTTTGGTGGTATAGGTCTGTAATCTTAGCACTCAGAACACTGAGACAGGAGGATTGCTATGAATTTGAGGTCAGTCTGGACTACATAGTGAATTACAGGCTATTCTGAACTAGAGTGAAGCCTTGTCTCAAAAAATAACCGACACTAAATTAAAAGCATTTAGAAGTTGGACAGAAGAGGTGTAGTAAATGTGCCTCAGTGGTTCTGCACTGTCTTTCTCTAACATCTCTGAAGTGACATGGGTCTTAACATTGTTACCAGTTAGTCATCAGCAAGACAGTTGAGACACCTACTTACGCATGAGCTTGATCAGTGCTGCCCTGCTAACCTCACTGAGCTGGGTGCTTTATGGTTTTAACTACTAGGTGAAACACCTTCAAAAGCGCCTCCCTGTAATGAGGTATTGAGATGGAAACCCAGACTGACAGGGTAAGAACCTGTTCTCTGAGTTCTCAAGAGTGGCAGCCCGAAGAAGAGAGGACGCACTGAGTCATGTTTCAGCAGCAGCAGCAGTTTTCTTGCTATGCATATGAAGTGTGTATCATATGAAAAGTTATCAAGTCCAGCTGACTACAAGCATAGGTGAGCAGTAGTGATTGCGTGGTGTGCTTGAGGCCTGGGTGCTTCAGTCTCCAGCCCTGGAGTGGGGATCAGGTCTCAGGACCAGCCCGTCGTGCACGTACAGCCCCAGCTGCTTTGAGAGGACAGAAGTATTTGAGCTGCAGAAGTATTTCTGGGCCCCAAGAGTCCTGGGACCAGCTTGCGGGACATAACAAGACCCCTTCTGGGAATACAGAGAAGATGAAGTCTTAGTGTTGTCGAAGGACTTATTGTAGAGCCCTGATGTTTTCTGTGTAGGCGTCCGTCTCCTTCCTTCTCCACATTTGCATTCTAAATCCATGTCACTGGCCTAAAACATCAGAGGAATTACTATGATATGTGCCTCCAGTTTTTTTTTTTTTCTTTAAAATAAAACAAAACAAAAAAAAAAACTTAGCCACACTATACAAGTGGTGCATTCTGAATGGCAAACCTGAGGTTGCTTCCTCGATTAAACGCTTCAGTGTCTCCCGTTGTCTTTTGGTAATTCCCCCTGGCTTTAAGATAAGTACCGACTCACTAACAGAGTTAGGTTTGTTTAGGAAGGGAAGATTGAATAGCCTTGTCACCGTGCAGGGCATTGCTAAGGAAGAGTGCTGATGTTAAAGTACTCACAAGTACAGTACTCTTACCTCATTTGTGCTGGCTGAGCTGGACCTTGAAGCAGACGAAACAAAGATGGGAGAGTTCAGATGGATTGGACCAGGCTGGGGAGTGGAAGAGGGACTGGGTAGGCTTGACCCTGTTCAGAGTGTGAATCAAGGACAAGCTCTGCAGAGGCAAATAGCACAAGCTCTTGAGGGCCTTTGGTGCTTGGGTGGAGTCACGCTGGTGCGGTAGGTGGTAGGCGGTCAGCAGCCGGTGTAGAGCTCTGCCTCAGTGAGTGACAGGCACACTTGTGGCTCCAGTTGTCAGGGAGTGGACCAGGAGCCTTCCTGTTTGCTTCTGTGTTCCTGAGGAGCATTTTGGTGCTCACTGGGCGTTGCCGTCCTCAGCCCTTGTAAAGGATCCACGTCCTCCTGGAATCTCTGGTCACATGCGTTGTGTCTAGGATGTAATGCAGCCAAAGGTGCACTGTGCAGCTGCTTCCCATTGGTTCTCTCTGCGTTCCTTGCATATCTCACAGCTGCATTGCTTACCACTTCTACCCTGGGTGACGATCATCTGTTGTGTGCATTGACCACAGTTAATAAAAGATCCCATGACTGCTTCAGAGTCTGGGAAATTACAGATCAAGTCCTAAAACCATCTGTGTACATGTTTTTGCGTACGCATGTCTTCAGCTCTTTTGGATCTGTGGCCAGGCAGTGTGATTGTGGGATCATTTGTTAAGACTGTATCTGACTTTGTAAGAAATTGTCAAATGGTTTTCCAGAGTGACTGCACTGCTTCTACTCCCAGCAGCAAGGGCCGAGCGTTTCCTCTACTCCACATGCAGGCCCTCAAGGCTGTCAGGGGTTGGATTTTGGCTGTCCTGATGGTTGCCTAGTGGTATCATGATGTAATGTGCAAGTGCTAATGAAAGAACATTGAGCATCTTTCATAGCCTTGTCATTTGTGTGTCTTCTTTGGTGAAATGTTTTGGTCTAGTGTTTTGTCCATTTTTAAAGTTTTTCTTCTCTTTTTATTTATTTATTTATTTAGTTAGTTTTTCTTAATGTTAAATTTTTTTGACATATTTTGGATAATAGTTCTTCATCATATATATCCTTTGCAAATGCTTTCTCCTGTCTGTGGCTCAGTTGAGTGCTCCCCCCTCCCCCCGCAATGTGTGTCTGTATGTCTGTGTGTCCGTCTGTCTTCTCTCCTCATGCCCAGGGCCTCCTCCTGTTAGGCTGGCACTCTCCCACTGAGCCATCCCCTCAGTTGCTCGTATTCTTTTGGTAGCTGCTTCTTCTAGTTCCAGGTCTACAGTAGGGTTCCTTTCCTCTCTCAGGACAGCTGCAGCAGCTTGTGTATTGTTTAGGTTATTAACAGTTAGTCCCTGCTCCATGGCCAAGCAGGTCATAGGGCACACACTTCCTGACGTTTTACAGGTTTTACTTTGTGGCCTTTTACAAGAAACAGTTTGGTTGGATAGAAAATACTCAGTGTACACTCTAGAGTTTCTTTTAAAAAAAAAATAGCACTTCATTGTTTTGTAGCACAAAATACTGTTGTTGATATTTCAGACAATCCAGTTTTTTTTTTTCCTCCCTTTTGGGTAACTTGGCTCTGTGTTTAATTTTTAATTGTTTAAAGTTTTTAACATACATAAAATGTAAAAATTATGTATATTAATATATTACCATGTATGTTTCAGTGCATATGTATGTTGTATCATGCTTAAATCATGTTAATCATATCTAGCTCTTCAAATTTTCTATTGACAGAGTTCTTGAAATCCTTTATTTTAGCATTTTGAAATGTTTAGCACACTATTATTTTTAGTTACTCTGCTCTAAGAGAGCATTCCAGAATGTCTTGTTTCTGTTTAACTGTAACTTTATGTATCCCTTTCTGATTCTTGGGTCTCTAGTAGAGTGTTTGTTTAGTCCCTGTGAGGTAGGAGGTCGCAGGTGTGGCTTTCCTTGTGATTTTGTCATCACTTAAACATCTCTCAAGAGCTGTGCCTAGTTCAGCTAGGTTCTCTTCAGTGCTGCATTGGGGTTTTAGAGTCTCAGCATTCCACTGTAGGATTGGAGTTGTGCATCGGGTCCTTGCCTCAACCCTTTGCACTGTTTGATGGTTTTCCCTTAGCTCCAGGCTGGCTGTGCTGGAGGCTCTTGTTTACCACTCACTCCCTCTGCCCTGGGTGCGCGCTCAGGACCCCGGGTGCATGCTCAGTATCCCGGGTGCGCGCTCAGGACCCCGGGTGCGCGCTCAGGACCCCGGGTGCGCGCTCAGGGCCCCAGGTGCGTGCTCAGGACCCCGGGTGCGTGCTCAGGGCCCCGGGTGCGCGCTCAGGACCCCGGGTGCGTGCTCAGGGCTTTCCTAGAGGCTTGCTGCCTGCAGGATGGAACTGTTGGTTGCATTTACCCACAGGTGAGGCCTAGGAAACCTTTCTGCTTTTTTCCATTTTTCTCAGATATGTTCTTTCAGTTTTATCCAAAGTTAGAGCCCTCATATTTGGAAGTATTTTTGATGAGCTGTATCTCTGAGTCTCTCACTCTGTTGACCAATCATTGAGGATACATTCTCTTATGTCCTGAGACTTGTGAGGTTCTCTTTTACCAAGCTTTGCTATGACGATTTAGCATTAGGATCTGATATCTTAGGATATTTATTTTTTAGGAATTGTCCTTGGGAGATTAAACCCTAAGCTGCCATCACAATCACAACATGACTCATTGTTACATTCTCAGGGTCACTGTGAGTGACCTGTTTCTTAAATCTGTGTTTGAAAGGTTAACATAGGGTGACTGCAGCATATAAAATCTAGCAGTTTGATGCTTTAATAAAATAATTTTGTGTGTGTGGTGTATGTGTGTGTGCATTGTGCATGCAGATGTGCATGCATGTGCAAATGCGTGGAGATCAGAAGTCAATAGTGGGTGTCCTCTTTAGTTGCTCTCTGTCTTATGAGTGGGAATGGTCTCTCTCACAGAGCTTGGAGCTCACCTGTTTTGCAGGCTGGCTAGCGTGAGTTCTGAGGATCTGCCAGTCTCTGCTTCCTCACCTGAGCTTAGAGGTGTGCACGACTGTGCCTGGCTTTTTTACGTGGGTTGTGAGTCCAGACCCAGGTCTTTGTGCTTTTGTGGCAGGGACTTTACTGACTGAGCCGTCTTCCCCTTTAAATAAACATTAAAAATTAATTAATTTTATTGGCATTAAAAATTGAAAATTGAAAGAAGTACAAGCTTGGAAGAAATAAGTATGTTTAGAGGAAAGCTAAAGGGACAATAGTGGTTTTATGTGTTATATTAACAACTAGTCTTTGAATGTTTTATGGAAGAAATATAATGTAACATGTTGGCTTTGTTGTAATTTTAGAATTTGTAATTCATTGTAATTCATTTTCAGTATTAACACATAGGAGATGGTACTAACATTATATAATTTTATTAACTATTATATAATCTATAGTTTCACTTCAGACTGAAGAGATCTAAAACAAAATTATCAATTTCTCATAGGAATTGAAGTTAAAAGATGAAGAATGTGAGAGACTTTCGAAAGTGCGAGATCAACTTGGGCAGGAGTTGGAAGAACTCACAGCTAGCTTGTTTGAGGTTGGTCTGTTCACACTGTGGCCGAGAGCAACATCTCAGTTATATGTGTTGGTAGAACTGGTTTGTGACGACGTCTTGAGAAGGATATGGCTAGCTTCATGTGTGTTTGTAATACCTCTAAGCAAGATAGAGAACAAAATCTTTAAGGAAATGTAGTCTTTCATTTAAAATAGCGAAAAGAGGAACTAAGAGCACTGTGGCGCATCAGTGCTGGTCAGTTAGCCATGTTCGTGTGAACGGAAAGGCCAGTGACTTTAGTTTTAAAGTTTACCAGTTATTTAGGGCTACTTAGATTTTTTACAATTATTTTTAATTTTCTTTGGTATATTCATTGCTTCTGGGTGATGGGAAGAGCATGAGGTGGAGCACCTCCGTCTGCAGCTTGCCCTCAGGACCAGGGTTTCTACCCAACTCTGCTTGGACAGAGACATGTGCAGTGGTGTGTGTAGGACAGGCAGAGACAGACAGATTATGACACTGGAGGTTGCCACGTCAAAGAGCTGTGAAGTGGGGTGAGCTAGCCAGCTGAGCCTGAGTGGAGTGAGCAAGCCAGCTGAGCCTGAGGATCGGAAGATGGGTGTGTGAGGTCTGAAGGACAAATAGAGGTTTTTACTCACTGGAAGGTGGCTTTTGATGAGCTCAGCTTCCTCTAGTGGCAGAGGCCGTTGACTTAGTTCGGTCTGCCTTGGGAAGTGCACAAAGTTGTTAATCTGATCCAGAACTCCATCACAGAAATCCCCAGGATACTGGGTGATAAAACAGGAAATAGGTTTGTCCTCCAAATACTAACTAGGAAAGAAGAGTAGTTCTATTTTTCAAGTTTGTAAATTTGTACATGTGTGTAAGAGCAGAGATCACAAGTGAGCACATGACAGCCTCAAGTAAAAACAGCTAAGTGGAGAAAGGGTAAAAACAGATAAATTATATGAAAAGTGTAGCACTAATGCATAGGTTAGAAATGTACTTACACATGACGTATTGAATGACTGCAACCACCAGCATATATTATGGAAACACAATAAGGAAAGAAGTGAGCTCTGACACCACTTACCAAGTGTATGGCGAGTGGAGGCAGATGGAGGTCGCTCTGTTAAAAACAGTGTTCTAACGTGGGAACGCCTGGTTTGAATTCTGATGACCAAGGTTTAAAACGTATATTAGATATACAAAGGAAAGGAAAGAATCAAAGCATGCCAGCATGTGCACACACAAGCGTGAGAGCATACATAAGTGTGCGCACACACACACACACACACACACACACACACATGCGCGCGCGCGCACGCACTAAACCGCAGTGAAAGAGAACAAGAAAAAAGAGGAACAAAAAAGCTGTAGGGCCTGGCGGTGGTGGTGCACGCCTTTAATCCCAGCACTTGGGAGGCAGAGGCAGGCGGATTTCTGAGTTCGAGGCCAGCCTGGTCTACAGAGTGAGTTCCAGGACAGCCAGGGCTACACAGAGAAACTCTGTCTCGAAAAACCAAAAAAAAAAAAAAAAAAAAACCAAAAACCAAAAAATCCCAAACAAAACAAAACAAAAAGCTGTCATTAAGAGATAAGGTCATTACATAATGACAGAAAGATCAGGTGATTGAATGATACAATTAAGTATGTACCCAATAACAAAGCAAATATCAGATCTGAAGGGAGAAGTGCAGTACCATAATAGAGATGTATTGCTGTGACTGTTCACATAGAAAAGCAAGACAAAGTAGCAGAGTGGATTGACACCAGACCAGAAACCCCTAGACATACACAGAACTCTCCATACACAGAACAAAAGAATCCACGCTCTTCTCGTGTGTACGTGAAATAGTGTCTGGGATAATTCCTGCTACATCACAAAATTCATTATAAATTTAAAAAGGCAAAAGATCCCAGTGCTTTTTTCCATTTTTCTCAGATATCTTCTTTCAGTTTATCCTCAAATGAGGCCTGGGAAACCTTTCTGCCCCAGTGAAATCTAATTAGAAATAACAATAACACAGTAAACTGCACAAGTATGTGGACACTAAAACAGCCTGAACAATAGGGTTAAAGAAGGAACTAAAAGGAAATTTGAAAAACTTGTTGAGACAAATTAAGAGCATAGCATAGGAGATGCAACAAAGGCAGTACTAAGAAAATTACATAGCAGGAAATGCCTATAGAAAAATACATGAGGACACTCAGCCGAATACTACACCTCAAGGAATTTGAAAAAGAGCAAACTGAGCCCCAAGACAGCAGGAAGAAGGAAATATCAAAGTATAAAAGGAACAGAGACTAGAGAAAATATCAATAAAACTAAGAGTTGTTTTTTAAAAAAAGGAAATAACCAGGATCTTTACTAAGCTGAGGAATAAAAGATAAAGTTTTAAAAAGATGAAAGAAGAGACATACTGAAGACTTCTTAAAGGCCATAGAGTCCTTTAAGAAAAAA
>JADRCC010437528.1:5000-16474 GCA_019843855.1 Hylomyscus alleni
ACTAGACAGTTAATATTTAGGTAAGCTTAATTATACCCTTGCAATGAGATCTGGATTCTCATTCAATGCTTGAAATTTTTTTTTAATAGGTATGAAAATATTAAAAGTCAGTAGTGAAGGGACAACTGCCTTTATGTCAGTCATTTTGCACTTTTAAAGTTAATCTTCTTATTATGATAAACAATTAATTGACTCCTTCATAATCGCTAAATATCACAAGATGGTATTTAATCTTCTGAGATTTTACAAATTGTTCTAAAGAAAGACCATCTTCACACAAGGCAAGTTAAAATATGTTCACTAATTTCCTAGTCCCTTTCAACAGTACTCTGTAGAGCAGCCAAGTTCACTTAATACATTTGGCACCCAGGTCACAATAGATATGTTGATCATGGAATGAACTCCTCCTGTATAACGAGTAGTATCAGCTGTTACACAGCACTTACTCGATGTATTCTCCAGAAACAAATTCTTTAGGGTATGCATCATTTGATGGAGTACTCTCAATAGAGCTCCCAAGTATAACTCCATTCTTTAAATAAATGTTACTTTCTAAACAGACTACTTGTGTATTATATGAATCCTTACTACTTTGAGCCCTTTTATTCTCCTTGGTTTTTGTTTGTTTGTTTCTCTTTTTCCTCCCCTATGCTTATATTTATAATATATAAATATAATATAAAAGATATATATTGTATTACATAATATTAAATATAAATTATATTTACAGTATATAATACATATATAAATGTATTAAATATGTTTATTATATGTAATAAATATGTATCTACTTATTTCCCCCAGTATGTTTGTTAATTGACTTTATTCTAGAATTTATTCTATCTTAAGGAACAGAGTCCTGATGTATCTTCATCTTCTGTTTTTCAGAAAATGTTACTTAATTTTCATTTGATACGTATTTTCCACCAAGCAGACATGTGCATCTGCATTTGACATTCCAGGCACTCTTTTCCCCAAGTAAATGCCAGAGATCCTAAGTGAGAGGCTGCCTGAATAGTAATGTGCTCTTGTTTTCAAACCATAGCAACATGTTTGATGAATACTTAGATTCAAAATATTTACCATACAAGTCAAACATATGTATCCCCCCGATTTTAAAAAATGTAACTCATAGCCCTCACTACATGAGTGCCTGTTAATTATTCTTTATATCAAGAAGACATTTTAAAAAAGCATTTGATGACAACTACAGCTTTAGTGATCAGATACAATTTTTAAAAAGATGGGATCTCAGATTACCTCTTTTTTTTGTTCTTTTGTTAATCATGTCACAGCACATTTTTCTTTTTTTGCTATGCAAGGCTGCAAAGGGAAGATAGTTACACTCTGCAAAACAGGGATGAGCCAGAGGCCTTGATGAATGCTGTAGTGCCGGTGCTACCCATCCATGCTGCTTCCTAAGTGGGAGGAGGTGAAAGCACTGCCTTTGTGTGGCATCACTCAGCAGGTGCAAATGAAGTACAAAATGAAAGAGCCCAGCCCACACAATAGACAGAGCAGAACCAGATAATACTACATAGTCACTGCTGTGCTGGGCTATTTACTGTCACATACAACTCAGCTCCAGCCAGGCAAGTGTTCCAAATCTCTGACTCTGCTACTTGCCAGAGAAATTGTGTTTCACTCTATAACACTTTTCTTATGTTGGTTCTTCTTTAGGAGTCTCTGTCAAAGAAACTAGTTAAAGTGACTATGAACTTGAATTCAAGAAATTAGACTCCAAACAATCAAATACACCTATTAAAATTGGGCCTAAACAAAGAATTCTCAATTGAGGGAACATGAATCGTCAAGAAGCATCTAAAGAAATGTTCAACATCCTTAGTCATCAGGGAAATGCAAATCAAAAGAACCCTGAGATTCCACCTCATACCAGTCAGAATGACTAAGATCAAAAACTCAGGTGACAGCAGATGCTGGAGTGGATGTGGAGAAAGAGGAGCACTCCTCCATTGTTGGTTGGATTGCATGCTGGTACAACCACTCTGGAAATCAGTCTGGTGGTTCCTCAGAATTGGACATAGTATTACCTGAGGACTCAACTATACCATTCCTGGGCATATACCAGAAGATGCTCCAACATATAACAAGGATACCTGCTCCACTATGTTCATAGCAGCCTTATTTATAATAGCCAGGAGCTGGAAAGAACCCAGATGCCCTTCAACAGAGGAAAATAGATGCAGAAAATGTGGTACATTTATACAATAGAGTACTACACAGCTATTAAAAACAATGAATTCATGAAATACTTAGGCAAATGGATGAAACTAGAAAATATCCTCCTGGGTGAGGTAACCCAATCACAAAAGAACACACATGGTATGCACTCACTGATAAGTGGATATTAGCTCTAAAGCTCAGAATACCAATGATACAATTCACAGACCACATGAAGCTCAAGAAGAAGGAAGACCAAAGTGTGGATGCTTCAGTCTTTCTTAGAAGGAGGAACAAAATACTCACCAGAGGAAATACAAAGACAAAGTGTGGAGCAAAGACTGAAGGAAAGGCCACCCAGAGACTGCCCCACCTCTGGATACATCCCATATACAGTCACCAAACACAGACGCTACTGTGGATGCAAAGAAGTACATGCTGACAGGAGCCTGGTAAATCTGTCTCCTGAGAGGCTCTGCCAGAGCCTGACATACACAAAGCTGGATACTCGAAGCCAACCATTGAACTGATCACAGGGTCCCCAATGGAGGAGTTAGAGAAAGGACTGAAGGAGCTGAAGGGGTTTGCAAACCCCATAGGAAGAACAACCAACCAGAGCTCCCAGGGTCTAAACTACCAACCACGAGAGTACACATGGTGGTACCCATGGCTCCAGCCGCATGTGTAGCAGAAGATGGCCTTGTTGGGCATCAAGGGTAGAAGAGGACCCCGGTCCTGTGAAGGTTCAATGCCCCACTGCAGGAGAACGCAAGGTCAGGGATGCGGGAGTGGGTGGGTGGGTGGGGGCACAGCCTCATAAAAGCAGGAGGAGGGGGGATGGGATAGGGAGTTTCTGGGGAGTGATTAGAAAAGGGGATGACATTTAAATGTAAATAAATAAAATATTCAATAATAAAAAAAAAAGGGTTCAACATTTTTAACCATCAGGTAAATGCACATTAAAACTAGCTTAAGATTTAATCTCACCCCAGACAAAATCGCTAAGGTTTTAGAAAGAAAAAAAAAAAGAAAAAAAATGGTAACAAGTGAAGAGGTCATGGAAAAAGAAAATTTTGTTTTGTGGAAATATTAACTAGAGGTTTCCCACAAGCTTAAAATACACCTACCACGTGATATACCAAAGGACTTTATACCCTAAAATAGAGCTACATGAAGAGCCAATTTCATTGCTACCCTATGTACAATAGGAAGGAAATTATATTAACCTAGATTCTCATCATATTATGAATGTAAACTGAAAATATGGTCCATAAAACACAATTGAATTCCACCCAGCAAAACAAAAATGAAATTGTATAATTTCCAAGGAAATGAATAGATCCCTAAAATATACACCAAGTGAAGTAGGATAAGAACAGAAAAACAAATACCATATATTCTCTCTTGCATGTGGATCTTAGCTTTGAGTTTTTAGGTTTCTATTTAAGTTGGAGTGAGTACCTAGTGAGGAAAAACAATTTATGGAATGGAAGAAAGAAATGATCCTGGTATATGTCCTTATTTGTTGTCTATTGTTGTGATAAGCAACACAACCATAAACAACTTTTAGTGGAAAGGAATTATTATTATTTTTTTACAGTTTACAATCCATCATAGCAGAAAGTTGGGGTAGGAATTTAAGGGTAGAACCCAGATGCAGAAACTGAAGGAGATGCCATGGAGAAATGTTGGAACTGCCTTCCTCAGTTTGCTTTGTTATACTTTCCAGAACCATTTGCCCAGACATGAAGTGTCGTGCCTACAATCAAATGGATTCTCCATGAACAACTAGAGATCTAGAATAGATCCAAACATGCATGTAGAAAAATAAAGATATGAGAAATGATTGCTAGTGATATTCTGAAGTTATTCTGCTATACTTGTAGATAAGATTCTGGCATAATTACCATCAGAGAGGCTCTATTCAGCAACTGAAGGAAACAGATGCAAAGATCCACAGGCAAATATTAGGCAGAACTTGGGGAATCCTGCTAACGAGAGGAGAAAGGATTGTTGGAGTCTGAGAGATCAAGAACACCACAAAAAAGTACAAAATCCACAAGCCTAGACGTATAAGAACTCACTTAGAGGGACCCAACCATCAGAAAGGCTGCACGGGTCTAACCTAGGCCCTTTGCATATATGTTATAGTTGTATGGCTTGGTGGATGTTTGGGACTCCTAACAGATGGAATGGGGGCTATTTCTGACACTTGTGCCTGCTTTTGAATCATTGCCTTCCTACTGGGTTGCTCCATCCAGTCTTAATATGAGGCAAGGTGCTTAATCTTATTGCAACTTGATATGCCATGTTTGGTTGATATACATTCCTGAGGGTCTACCTATTTCTGATAGGTAAATGGTGGAGAAGTAAATGGAAAGGGAGAAAATGACTTGGAAGAGAAGAGGAAGGGGAAGTCAGGAGATAATATATGAGGGAATTAATTAAAAGGACAGGAAAAAGAGACGAAAAAGGGAAAGAAAATGCCCCAATATGTTAAAGGAGTTTTCTCAATTGAGATTTCTTTTGCCTAGATGATTCTAACTATATCAGAATAAAGAAAAACTAAGGAACTTTCAGTTTGCAGGTGCGTTCATTAATTTTCTATTGCTGTGAAGAGACATCATGATCAAGGTAACTTCCTTCATTGCTGATGGTATTGCAAGCTGGTGAAACCATGTTGGAAAACAATCTGGTGATTCATCAGAAAACTGGAAATAGTTCTACTTGAGAACCCAGCTATACCACTCCTTGGCATATACCCAAAAGTTGCTCCAACATATAACAAGGATACCTGTTCCACCATATTCATAGCAGCCTTATTTATAATAGTCAGAAGCTGGAAACAACTCAGATGTCCCTCAAACTAAGAATGGTTACAGAAAATATGATACATTTACACAAAGGAATACTACTCAACTATTAAAAAACAATGACTTCAGGAAATTTGAAGACAAATGGATGGAACTAGAAAATATTATCCTGAGTGAGGTAATTCAGACATGAAAGAACACACATGGTATCTACTCACTAGGTGGATATTAGTCCTAAAGCTCAGAATACCCATGATACAACTCACAGACCATTTGAAACTTAAGAAGAAGGAAGGCCAAAGTATGGGTGCTTCAATCCTACTTAGAAAAAGGAACAAAATAATCATGGGAGGGAGAAGGAGAGAAGGACCTGTGAGGGAGAAAGGAGGGAAAGGAAAAAAGGAGAGGGCAGGATCAGGTCTCCAAAAATGCATGGAAAAAGTAAGTGTGGAGGGGTCAGGAAAATGAATAGAAATATATAGCAGTGGGGAGTTGGGAACTGAGGGTAGCCACTAGAAAATTCCATATGCCAGGGAATCTAGAGGTTCCCAGGACCCAACAAGGATGGCATGGGCAAAATACCCAACAAAGGGGAGAAAGAACCTGTAGGTACCACCTCCAGTTGATGGGCATGTTGCCTAGTTGAATGATAGGGCCACTCATCCATCTCAAAATTTTTAACCCAGAATTGTTCTTGTCTAAAGAAAATGAAGGGACAAAAAAATGGAGCAGAGACTGAAAGAAAGGCTGTCCAGAGACTGCTCTACATAAGGATCCATCCCATCTGTAGCCACCAAACCCAGAAGAGTTAAGAGGACTAAAGGAGATGAAGGATATTGGAACCCCATAGGAAGAACAACAATATCAACTAACTGGACCACCCAGAGCTCCCATGGATCAATCCACCAACCAAAGAGTACACATGGAGAGATACATGGCTCTAGTTGCATATGTAGCAGAGGACTGCCTTATCTGGCATCAATGGAAAGGAAGGCCCTTGGTCCTGTGGACTTTTGATTCCCCAGTGTAAGGGGATGCTAGAGTGGTGAGGCAGGAGTGGGTGCCTGAGTGGCAAAGCACCCTCATAGAGTCAAAATTGAGAGGAGAGGGGATGGTTGATTTGCAGAGGTGAAATTGAGAAGGGGGACAACATTTGTAATGTAAATAAATAAAATAATCAATGAAAAATCACTTCTAAATAATCTTCTAAACCCTGAAAATTTTATTAAAAGTATAATGATAAAATTTCTGCATATATAAACAGTTTATTGAGATTTATGGAGTATTAGAGACTATGACCATCTTGGTGGTGATCATGGCAGCCAGCATGCGTGGTACTGGAGCAAGACCTGAGAGTTTACAAATAATTCACAAACATTAAGCAGAAGAAAGTGAGCTAATTGGAAATGGCATGGGTTCTTGAAACCTCAAATTGTGACACCAATGATCCTCCTCCTCCATTAAAGCCAAACCCCTTAGACCTTCCCAAACATTTCCACTATCTGTGGAACAAGTATTCAAACTTATGAGCTTATCAGGTCATTCTCACTCAAACTACCAGTAAGTAATACTAAAACAGAAGTCATATGAAAGTGGGAAATCTAATACTAGGAAATGAAAAGTTTAAATAAGTATAAAGGCAAAGTGATGTGGAAAGTGGTGAGTAGGAGAAAGGTAAAAAGAAAAATCTCTAGGTATATGAAAAAGCAAATAGAAACCTGCTTTATGTTCTACCTTAAAACTAAAATGCAATACAAACTTGGGTCAGAGGTGTCATTAGCCAATACTGTTATTAGAAGTCAAGGATTATTAAACGAAAATCCCAGTGCCTTATGTGAGATACCTCTCTACATATTGTTGGTCAGGGAAACCTCTTTCACTTACACAGGAAAATCAAACCAGAAATATGTTATCATTGTTTTTGACTCTTACAAGAACAAGATGGCAAGAACCTTGTTCTTGCTGTAGACACTACAAACTTTAGGTACAGAACAAAGGGAAATCTCGTTGGAACTAAACTGAAAGCTTTCTCTCTTCTGAGAGGCATACATAGTCCCAGAGGGTACTATTCAGACTAGGAGATAAGATCCATCCACAATCCTTACCAGTTGTTGCATGATGCAACACTAACCTACCAAGCAAGTTGTGCTCATTGATGCAGTAGTGGCATAATTGTTGGAGGAATAAATAACCACATTCTGATTAGCTAAGAGCCCTGCTGTTTGAGAGGGAATATATGCTGGTACAATGAAGATGAGCAAAAGCTTTTAACCAGGGAAGTCATAGGTCCTAGGGTAAAATTTGCTATTGATAATTTGCTAAATAGACATATAGTTGAAATACCTTCTAAATATGTATATTTATTCACATAGATGAGTGCTGTTCTCAATCGTGATTAGAGAAGCATCTTTTATAGAGAATGATGGTTACTGTGGAAATTTGTAGATGACCAATGCGCATAGAATAAGAGACTTTTAAGTTTCCAGCCATAAAGGGAACCTCAAAGATACAGGAAATATCACAGAAGAGCACAAAGACTAAGAAAAAAAGAATAGAAAAGAGAATTTGGAAACACTGTCCTATGGATACAAGAATTGCAATCATGAATTCAGTATAGCTGTAGCTACTAAAAAAAGATACATACACATAAAAACAAAGTCATAGGAGTAGTAGTGGATACAAGAATTGCAATCATGAATTCAGTATAGCTGTAGCTACTAAAAAAAGATACATACACATAAAAACAAAGTCATAGGAGTAGCAGTGGACTAACTGGGAAAAAAGTGATCAGCAGGAATTGTCAAAAGATGAGAGGGGATAATGGGGATATATTTGATCAAGGTATCCATATGTATGCATAAATGGAACTGAAGTAAATACAAAACATTATAAGATAAAAATAAATGTGTTTACATGAGTAAGAGCTTAAATTTAAAAATCAAAGAAATGCAACTGAAAAAAATTGATAAACCCCAAGATCTAAAAATAAATAAACAAATAAATAAATAACACAAACCAAAACAAAAAGCAGTAGAAAGCAAGACATAATAGTAATCAGTGTATGACTTAATAAAGACCAAAAATTAATAAATAGACTGAATCAAACAAGCACTTAATTATCAAAATGTAAGACTGACAGTTCTCTAGACAAACTAGCCAAAAGAGCTTTGAATTAATAAAATTAGAGGTGAAAAGCATGGTGCTACAATAGAGTTCAAGAAAATCTAGCAGATAATTAAGAACCATTATGAAGAGTATAATCCTGAAGATTAGAAATATAGAAGATAAGGATAAATTCATAAATGTAAGGGAACTAACAAAATTAAATCAAGGTATAACCAACTTAAACCAATAAATAAAAAGCAATATTATTCAAATAGTAATGAAGATTAACCCAGAAGTGACCCAGGTCTTTTCAGATTCAATACTGAATTCTGTCAAACTTCTAATGAAGAGTTAGAAACAAGGATCCTCAAACTGTTTATAATAAAAAATTCCCAAAATATTCCATGAAAGAGAAGGAACACTATTAAAATCATTTTATAAAGCCAAGTTTCCCATATTAACAAAAATAGATAAAGACATAAAAACAACAAAGAAACTATAGACCAATATCTTTCATTATAAACCAAGTTACAGAATACATGAAGATATTGCCTCATTGGTTTCAGTCAGGTGATACAAGAATGATTCAACATGTGCAGATAAGTAATTACAAATAAGTTACTGAACAGAAATCACACGATTGTATCATGAGATGCAGGGAAGAGCCTGACATGATTCAATAGCTGTTTATAATAAAAGCTCTAAGAAAATTAGAAATCCATGGAAATTTCTTCAACATTATAAAGGCTTTGTATAAAAAAATCTATAACCAAATTATTCTAAATACAGAAAAACTGAAATAACCATCAAAAAATAAGAAATGAAACAGGTTTTCCACTTTTATTCAATACCATGCTCAGTGCAGTATTAAACAGAGCAATAAGACTGGAGTCTTAAGTTATTAGTATTTTAGAAAACATAATCCCATACTTACAAAACCATAAGACTTTATAAGAAAGCTTTTAGATTTTACAAATTATTCTACTTTGTTTTCTGTTGCTGTGATAAACAAAAGAACCAGAAGTAACTTAGGAGAGAAAAGGGTTTATTTCAGCTTGGACTTTGTTGTCCATCCTCTGTGGAAGGCAAGGAAAGGAGTTCAAAGCAAAAACCAAGAAGTCTGCTTACTAGTTCACCTACACAGCAGTATGTGGTGGTTCTTCTATAACAATTACCAATCAAGAAAATGTCCCACAGACATGATTACAGGTCAATACGATAGAAGCAAATTCTCAGTTTCGATTTCCTTTCCCAAATGTCAGGTAGACAACTAAGGTTAGCCACCATCAACAGTACAAAATGGCAAAATATAAAATCAGAACTTATTCAACACAACATTATTAATCTACTGTTAAAATAATAAAACAGTTCTATTCAACACCTTTGAAAAATTAACTGAAATAAATCTGACTGTGGCAATGAAGGACTTCTACAGGAAATTTCAGTGCTTTGAAGGAAAAAATTGAAAAGGTCGCTAACATCTGGAAAGACATCTCTTGGCATCTGATTAACATTGTGAAAATGGCTGTATCTTCTATTAGAATCACTGCATCTAGTTTTATGTGGAGGTCCTTGATCCACTTGGACTTGATCTTTGTATAAGGAGATAAGAATGGGTTGATTTGAATTCTTCTACATGTTGACCGCCAGTTGAACCAGCACCATTCATTGAAAATGCTGTCTTCTTTTCACTAGACGGTTTTAGCTTCTTTGTCAAAGATCAGGTGACCATAGGTGTGTGGGTTCATTTCTGGGTCTTCAGTTCTATTCCATTAATCTAACTGCCTGTCTCTGCACCAATACCATCCAGTTTTTATCACTATTGCTCTGTAATACAGCTTGAAGTCAGGGATGGTGCTTCCCCCAGAAGTTCCTTTTATTGTTGAGAATAGCTTCACTATCTTAGGTTTTTGATTTTTCCAAAAATTTGCAAATTGCTCTTTCTAACTCTATGAAGAATTGAGTTGGAATTTTGATAGGGATTCCATTGAATCCATATAGATTTTGTGGATGGAATAGGAGCATACCAGCATAGGAAGAGCAGGAATCAAGTGAGGGAGACAATGGGAGAGAGTACAGAGAGAGAGAGAGACAATTGAAATAGGTGAGCACTTAGGGAAAACCTAGGGCAGTGAAAACTTCCTAGAACCTATGTGATTGACCCTAATGAGGACTCCTAGTAATGGAAGATATGGAATCCTAACCAGCCATAATCTGTAAGCTTGCTATGTAAATGTGTTTTTCTATTCTGCAAGTGTAATTGTTGCTTTGGAGGTTTAGTGCCTTAGTCTGCTAACATAAACCTAGTCCTGAAAGCTTCAATCCTCCATACAATCTTATCTAGGCCTAGAATGTTTTCATGCTCAGAGACTTACTATTAAATAAGCTCACCCTTTCTTTTATTACTGTTGTTGTTTATGTTTATTATTGTTGTTGTTTATTGTTATTATTATTATTATTATTATTATTAAATCTATTTTTACAGTCCAATTATTATCCCCTTCCTGGTTCACTCTCTGACTTTTCCTCATCCCATTCCTTCTCCCCACCCCCAACCCCATGCCACTTCTCCAAAAGGAAGTCTCCACTCCCCATACCCAAGCCAGCAGACCTCCTCACTCCCTGAGCCCTCAAGTCTCTTGAGGGTTAGGTGCTTCTTCACTCACTGAGGCCAGACCAGCCAATTCTCTGCTGTATATGTGTTTGGGGCCTCATATCAGCTAGTGTATGCTGCCTGGTTGGTGGTTCAGTGTCTGAGCGACCTCGGGAGTCCAGGTTAACTGAGACTGCTGGTCTTCCTATGGAGTTGCCCTGTTCCTCAGCTTCTTCCAGCTTCTTTCTAATTCATCAGTGGGGTCCTGACTTCTGTCCATTGGTTGGGTATAAGTTTCTGCATCTGACTCTTTCCATTCCTTGTTGGACTTCTTGAAGGGCAGCCATGCTAGGCTTCTAAATGTAAGCACACCATAGCATCAGTAATAGTGTGAGACCTTGGTACCTCTCCTTGAAGCTGAATCCCACTATCACTGCACTCCTTTCCCTCAGGTTCTTCTAAATGTTTCTCCCTTCAGTTCTTTAAGACAGGAATAATTATGAATCAGAGTTTTTGACTGTGAGATGGCAACTCCATAGCTCACTTCATGTTCTGTCTTTCTTCTGGAGATGGACTCTACAAGTTCCCTCTTTTGACTGCTGGGCATTTCAACTAAGGTCCCTTCTTTTCAGTCCTGGGCATCTTTTACCTCCTAGGTCTCTGGAACATGCTAGCAGGTCCCCTCACCCCCTATCTCCAGAAGGTTGCCTGTTTCCATTCTTTTTGTTCCCCTCAGGGCTTCATTCCTGTCCGCTTCCAATACCTGATCATGTTTCCCCTTT
>JADRCC010437599.1:0-14287 GCA_019843855.1 Hylomyscus alleni
ACTGAGGAACAAAGCAGAACCTCCTTGACCAGCTAATCAAGAGTCATTTTAACAAAATGTATACTTGACTGACTTGACTTTACCTTCTGACTTGTAATTTCCTCCTAAGATCGCAGGTCCAATTTGAAGCCATAAAAGCATCAAGTCAAGAGAGATTTTTAGAGACTGCTTGGTTAGTTGTCTTCTTGGTTTTTCTCTGTCTCAGTCCCAGCTACCGCTAGTGATCCAACACAGAATACTTGCTCAGATGAACCGATCTTAGTAGGAACAGAGCTACTAAGTGAGACTCTTAGACACATGACATAGCTACTAGAGGTCCCAGGAAATGACAGGCAAACTCAAATTACTGGCTATGATGGAGAAAGAGTCATGGGCTAACTTGCAGAGGTAAGGGTGCAGATACCAGAGTGGGCAGGTTGCATTTCCCTTCCTGTTTTTATAATAACTAAACATACCCGGTATGTTTATGGGGACTTGCATGAGTCCAGACTACTGAGTAGTTATTTTTTAATTAAATATGATTGTCAGGGAGAGCTTTTTAAAAGTTCACCTAAAAGCTCTATAATTTCAGAGAACTCACATAAATAATTTTAAAGTTTATTTATTTGTCTCCCAAATGGTATTAAAAGTATGTCTTTTCCTGTAAATGGAAATATATAAACATGAGTGGCACTTCCAATGCAGACTTATGACTCATTTTAGTTATTATTATGCCTATAATTATTCTGGATATAGAATCAGTAAGTGCTTTTCCAATGTGTTCCACATCAGAACTAAATTTGTTGGTGAGAAATTAATAACTTCAGATACAAATATTCTGATTTATGGTATATTGGTTGAAAATACAGATGAAAGTGAATAGATATATATTCCCATGTTTCTAACCCCACTTTGTAATAAAGTGACCTAATAATATATCTACTGATATAAGCCCATATCTAGCAAGCAGTAGGCATTGAAAGCGCAATCATCAACATGGAATTCACTTATTTGAGGTGTGTGTGTGGTGTGTGTGTGTGTGTGTGTGTGTGTGTGTGTGTGTGATGTTCCTATGTGTGCGCAGGCATAGGTGACCTGTATGCGAAGGCCTAAGGTTGATCTCTGAATTATTAGTCACTCTCCATACTTTATATTGAGGCAGTATCTGAGCCCAGAGCTTATGGTTTAGAAATATGATTAAGCATGTTGGTCCTGGGACAAGTATCTCCACCTCAAGCTCCCTTCCCCTCCCTGTCCCACACTGGAATCATACATGACTCTTATGCCTACCCATCTTTTATCTCAAGGTTGTTATCAATTGAGTCATCACTCCAGCCCCACTGTTAATGTAAAAATCCCAGCCTTGACCTTGCTTGTTATGCTATCTAAAGCAGATATCTACATCTCTTTGCCAGTTTTCCCACTTCAGACTTGGGAAATATGCCTGCCATATTTGAAGAATAAAGTAGGGAATTAATTTAAGAGCTTATACATAGTGCCTGGAACATATAAATTATCCATTCCAAGGTCAACACTGTTCACATTTTAACATATCTGCAATTAGATACAGTATAATAATCAGTTGTGTGCAAGATCAGCCCACATTACTTTCCTTAACACTAAGTAAAGTAACCCTTCCAGAGGCACCATGCGTGAGATGAAGTGTGCTTCACAGATAGCGTGTGGAATTCCTTTTATCACCGTGTCTGCCGAGTAGGGAAATGGAGACTATCTCCCTTCCTGACTGTAGACCTATTTTTTTTTCAAATTTTCAACCATTGCTCTGTGTTCACAGCTATTTGAATCTCAGTCTAAGATGTTTAGTAGTTTCTAAACCCAACTTTATTCATAATTAATAAAATCATATACCAAACATAAAACAAATATAAAAGAGCTGAACTTATAATAAGTAAATAGACTAGTAACTTTTTTTTTTGGAAAGACATAGACATTTTGTGTTTCACTAAAATGCCTATGAAACTACTCTTTTTGGCTTGAATCCTACGTAAAAGACCTTGAGATAAATAAGGATTCTGGGACAGACTTGAGAGCACTGCCTTTTTGGCCATATATGTATCTCTAAATCTTTTGGAACATCTCCTGTTTTTTAAGCGTAAGTGCCTGTGATTTGATACATAGGCAAAGGTAGCTGAACAACACTGCTGTTGTTTTGGTTTCTGTCTCCTGCTGCTGTGGTCAGCTGGGTGTTGAGTGAGACTCTGTGCTGGAGAGTTGTGGTGAAGGCTCAGAAACAGAGGATGACAGTTTGAGAGTCAGAGGAAATGAAACGGAAGGCTGTGTGACTTCTCACTCAGAACAAATCTCTAGGATAGCTGAAAGATCTCGGTTGGGAACAAAGACAGATTCACTGCATTTTCAGGGTAACATCTGCAAACCCAGGCTTGGGCAAGCTGGGATACTCTCCTGTGCCTTTCAGCATTTTACTTAATGATGCCTCAACTATAAACATGTTTACAATTTGGATACATTAAAGGGGATCTATTAAATGTTTTCTTACAATAAAAGGATGAATGTTTTAGGCTTAATGAGGAAGGAAATGTATATACTGTAAGTTACTAAGATATGTAGAAAGGATCACTTCAGTGTCAATGAAATCATGAAGGAGTAACATAAATATAAAATGTGTAATAGATTTGTGCTCTCACTGCTAGTAGCAGAAGTTGACTGCATAACATACGGTTGCTAATTAAGTGTAAAGGGCATTAAAGTTTTGGGTTAAAGAGTTGAAAAGGACATGAGTCTGGTCAATGATCTAGAAAGTATTATGTCTATATAAAGACTTTATGCAGGATCCTTTCTAACCCACGACTCTTCCATCTCCCTCCCTCCCTCCCTCCCTCCTTCCTTCCTTCCTTGCTTTTTTTCCTTCATTCCTTTCTTCCTTCCTTGTTTCCTTCTGGTCTACTATGTAACTCAGGCTGATTTAGAGCTGAAACTTCTTCAGCCTCAACCTCCTTGAGGGCTGCAATTATAGGTGTGGGCCACCATGCCCAGCTTGTAGAATTCTAATTATACTGATGTTTGAGGGTTCAGTTAGGAATATAGTACTTGGGTTCTATTCAGAATTAAAATTACCTAGATTACCCGAAATGTTCCTGTCTCTTGGTAATCATCAGATAATACCAGGGAACTCTGGGTCATCTTTTCGGAGTTCTCAGTACAATTCATAAAAGAATTTAAGAATAGTCTCAAATGGAAGATTAAAGAAAAGTTTAATAGCATTTAAAAAACATCTAGGGCCCTCAAGCTATAAATCTCAGCAACTACCTGGAAGAAGAGAATAAAGGAAAAAAAGCCATGCCACTTGAGTTAAGCAGGCATACAGGTCAGACACATGAAAGACAAGAGGCCCAAGAGCAGGCACCAAGAGGTTTAGAGAATTTAAGGTAGCATATTTAGGTTCTGACTAGCATACCGCCAAAGAAAACAAAAATAGAAAGAGGAAATTTTCCCTTTCTGAGTCAGGATGCAGAAGGGCGCAAAGGCCCAGTGAACATTATGGAAACTTTATGGAAGCTTATAGGGACTGAGTGCTATGGTAGGATCCTGGGAAAGAAAAGTAAGGTATCTCCTTAAAACGACAATGTTTCTGCCTCTGCAGCTTGAGTTGGGAGGCCGCCTTCCTAGGCATGAGCTTGAACGAGTTGGAATATTTGGTGTCTATCCAGAACAGAAATTCGAATTTCTTGAGAAGCAGGGTTGTTTGTTTGTTTGTTTGTTTTGTTTTGTTTTTTTCTTGATGGGCTTGATCATTGGATCAGGATTATGATCTCTTCAGCAACACTTTGATGAGGCATAAAAGAATAAACATAAGCATAAACAAAAACAGAACAAAAAACCTCTGACCCCAACATTCCTCCGAAAGTTTTATTTTATTTTTTGAAATAAGAACTTCACAGTTGAGGGTGCTCCAAGAACGATTCCAGATGCTGTGACACTGTCTGCTTCTGACATGCATCCATTAGCATCTTCATGTGCCATCATCTCAGAGCAGATGATATTTCTTATTAATTCAATAACAGTCGACACTTTTCCACAACACTATGTCATTCCTGACTTTAATCTCACCATGTAGACACTGTATCATATCATCAGAAAAAGGAGGACAGGGTGGTATAAGAAGATATTTGAGATAGATCACATTTCTGTAACGTTTAGTCCAGTACAGATAATTGGAACTAATTGATAAATGAAACTGTCACTCTCATGATATAATGCATGAGACAAAACAATGCTTATATAAATTGTGGTTGGTTCTACGGACAAATACTCAATAAGGGGCTAAAGGTTGGACTACTATACAAACTTTGGAAAATTAAGAAAAATGAAAAATGCTAAGAGATTAAATTTATAATGGCAATGGTAAAATTTGGCTCTAGTTTTAAGTTTTAATCTGAATGTAAACAGTTCTGGTTCCTAGTCCACCCCAAACAACAGTTATCTTTAGTTTTTTGCTAGAGTCACTGTACCTTCAGTAAAGTGACGGAGTAAAGATTAGTTAAAAATCAGTTCAGAAGAGGGCTTTAGAGCAGACAGACTCAAATTAGTATGGTAGTGGTTTCAGGCAATTGGAAAGAGAAATTATTTTCTGAAAGTAATGACCCCATTATACAGTCTAAAAATACAAGTTAAAAAACTCTTTAGTTGTTTTTATGCTGCGACAAATGATTTAAAAGTGAAAATATTTTTTATTAGATATTTTCTTTATTTACATGTCATATGATCTCCTTTCCCAGTTTCACCCCCAAAAAACAAAAAACAATCACAGTCTCTTTTCAATTAAAAAATATATTTCATTTTCCAATACCTTCATCTTTCTGGGTCACATGATATAGGACTGCCACGTTATTTTTGTAAGACTCAAGTATATCAATAAATACAATGGTGGTTGTTATATGGCTTAAAAAAAAAAAAAAAGAACAGACAGAATCTTACTTTCTCATCAGTTTTCATCTTGTACCATAGTTTCTACTCTACTCTTTGGAATCCCTGAGATGTCTTTAAGGTATCCTCTGGAATGGGAATGGTGGTGCTATTTTCCTTCACACCTCCTTCTGAAATAGCCTATTGGTGTTGTGTGCTTTTATCTAGTGTGCTGTCTCACTCTGTTTTACAATTCAGGCTTTAAAACAGCCCCTTAAGATGTGAGGAAACTGAGGTATCAGAAGAATTGGTCCCTCAGCACTGTGCAACTTGCCTACATTCCAGTCAGAGTGTAATTACTTTTTATCTCTTCAATTATTTGGGGGTAGTTTTGCTGCAAACTCATTTAAGTAACATCTTAATCATTGAATATTTCAAAATAACAAATTAACCTGTTCAGGTAAAACTTACCTAAAATTTCTTACTTTCATATACTTTCAAAAATGAAGGTATTAGTGCCAGGAGAATATAATACTATTGGAAGGAGTTAAAATCAGATTAATTATATGTATTCCATGTTAACCAGTCTGTATTTGTGATCCTCTCACTTGGGCTCACAAGCTGCTGGCTCCACTGTGCTTGTAGAGATAACCCCTAATTCATCTGTATCCTGGTTTTTTGAATCATTTCATTAAACAAAAGCTTTTGAGTCTTCTTTTGTTGCTGAGAACAAATGGTTAGGTTTTCAGAACTGTAGCTACTTTTGTGATTCACAAATTCCAGAGCCTTTCAAAATTTATCATTCCCATTCACTGTTCTGCACACAATCAGTCATTATGTCAGCAGCTGCCCAGGGAGCCCCACTGCAATCCATTCTGCCAAATAATAACCATCGGGGCAACCATTTTCCACATTAAAAATAATAAGAAAATCAAGTCTTTAAATTGCAGAGTCTTTTCTTTCTATAGTTAAAAATTAATTACTCGCATTTAGTAAAAAGCCCCATTATGTGCTTTGGCAGGTAGGAAAAGCGGTATATGAGTTGAAAATTAAGTTGATTCAATTGATATGTATTAATAATAGGGAAGGCTATAAAAGGTCCCATTTTCGAGTGACTACAAATGATGTATGAGAGGCCACCATAACTTAATCACGTCACTATTTTTGTAGTTTTGTGACTGAGCAATCACGATTGCTGTCCTTTAAATAACTGCAAATATTGGGAGACTCTTAATATGTAGAGAAAATCAGAACTCTACTTTTCTGTATTCAAAATAGAAGCCAATATTAAATGTGTAGTCTTTTAATTATGAGATATACATGTGAGGACAAGGGAACTTAATTATCTTAGTCTGTGGCTTGTCTTGCCTATCTTTCCAGCAGGAGGCTGTTCTGTCTTATGCCATCATATATGGCAATCAAAACATAAACATTGCTAGTTGTCACTTGCACATTTCACTGTGAGGCTGTGTCATGGCTACTCTTCCATGAATTTCCATTGTATGAAGTTAGGTTCTTGCTTCTCTGTTTCTCTGAGCCTCCTATGCTCTATCAGTGTCTTAAGGGAAGGCCTATGCCTCTGTCAGCAAACTTAGTGTTCTGTCAGTTGGCTTCTTTGTCACCAGTGGAATGAGTGGTGTCAATCTATGAACAGAGTTGCCACCTCTGCTTAGCAGTTGTTTTTTTCATTTTATTGTTTTTAGAGGTTCTCCTTTCCAGAATTGGCATCAACTTGAACAAATGAACAACTTATATAAATGTTAATTTGCTTTGAGTTATATGAAAAATACATATTTTTGTTTGGTGACTTGACAACTTATTTAACATCAATAAACACATATCACTGTTCCTATATCTATGCATAGTTTATTATCTATCTATCTATCCATCCATTTATCCATCTATCACCCACCCATATAACTTTGTAAATAGATATCTATCTAGTCATTGTAACAATCTAGATAATATGTGAAAAGTAATGCTTTATATTTTCTTAATTATTGACAAAACTCAGTAGTTAAAACTTCAAAGTTTATCAGTAATTTCAAAGCATGAAAAATATTTCTTAAAAGATTACTGTGAATATATAATTTTCATGTGATGGCATAATTATAGGCTACCATTTATTCTTATCTGTCAATTATTCATGTATTGTATTTTTTAATCATCAGATATTAGGATCTCCTTTTCTGACAGATAAGCAATCATAGCCTGTGAGACATTGGTATTTTATTGATTTGTAAATATTATCAGATAACACTTATTACTAGTAAATAATTGTTATAATTTTGTCTGTATTTATTTTCCTGAAATAATTTGAAATGGGACTATTATATATTTATGTCCACTGTATTGCTCATATATATAATATGTAAAATGTATGCAAATTCCTAATGTTAATGGCCTTCATCCAATGATTTAGCACAAATATTTCTAAAGAGTCACTTGCATTTTTCAAATACTTTAAAATCTGCCAAACAATTACCTATACTAGAAATGCATAAACCTTCCAAATATGATATGGGATTAATATAAAACTGGAGCAGGTTTCTCTAATGAATGCCAAGCTTAATGTCCAATCTATTTTTTTTTTTAATAAATCACACAGGAAAATTGCAGAGTGTGTAAATTACATAGCTGTCATAAATCAATACCCTTTAGATTGCTCTGTTTCAGATAAGGGGTGGCACTACAGAGGCCACAACTTACTTGGAAGTGAATGAGGAAAAGCATTTAAAGTCAGATGGGACCTCCTATTAATGAAAGGAAATGCTCGGAAAATTATTATAAAAGTTGAGTATACAAATTACACGTCCCTAGGTAGTGGTTGTCTTACAGTCTTACACAGAGGTCATGAGTGAATGAGATGGCTTTGTGCTGGTTTCCACCATATGACTCTTTCAGGACTGAGTTAAGAGGCTTGAACTATGCCTGTAAATGTCACTAATGCTTACAAGTGAGCTCTCAAAAATCCCAACATAGTTAAATTGATTTCTTAATGAAGACTTCAAATTTATTACACAATGTGGGATATGTCTCTGTTGTAATCTCAGTTTTCTGTTAAAAATGTACCCCACCCCAGGAATTTATCATCTCTTTAAAAGGAAAGTTTCTCTATGAAAAGTACTTTCATTAAAAAATACTAATATCACCTCGCAATCCAGTCCCCATTTGTACGATCTAATAAAGAGACATTATTCTGCAATTAGGAGATTTGTGTAAATCATAGATTTTGAAAATATTATCTATACTGGCAATACAAGTTTTATGAAGAGATGTGAACACATTAAAAGATCTTTTTTTTTTTTCACACAATCTTATTAACTGCCAGGAAGTTTTGCCAAACAGATTTTAAGGGGGGAAATCAGGCTATCCTAACTGTCCAAATGTTTTCTCACGTTCCCAACAAGCAGCTGCTGGGAGTCCCTGCCAGTAGTAAACCTTTCAGGCAGAATATGAGCAGCTGCCAATCTTGTGTCAATATTTTAAATACACTTACAGCCACCCTCACTGGTGTCAAAATTTCCTACTTCCCACAAAAGGACTAGCAGTTATCTTTCTTTGGTGTTTGTCCCTGTTGACTGTCCTGGTGGGAAAAAACCCAAGTCATACCTTTTGACAAGAATTTCTTTGGATACCATAGAAACAAACACCAGTTGTTCTGAGGAAGACAATTATGAAAAACTAATCATAAAATGATTATTACTATTTAGAATATAGAATTAGTGCATCATGTATTTTATGGCAAATATTTTAGAAACTTAACATTAGGCTTTAAAATACACCCTACCATAGAACCAAAGTCAAGATCTTATTACCAATCAATATCAATAGCTTCCCAATCAAACTTGGCAAAGCCAAGAATGAAATACCTAGAAAGTAGTTTGAAGGTATCTATAACACATTCCTTACATTTACCTGGAAAATAATTTTCCATGTGAATTCCTAATTATAATGTAAAAATTACACTATCCCCTTTGGCCTTGAGATATGTCCTAGGAGCAGAAGAGAATGACAAATAAGTGGTATTGGTGAAAACATGAAGACAAATGGGAGAGATCGATGTAAACTATGTTTGAGAACTGGTTTGGTAAAACCTTTGTAACCCATGAGCATCTTGGATTTTATTGACAGAGTAAAGATAAGAAATGGTAGGGTGAGAACATGAACCAAAGGAATACGAGGGTTTGTGAAGGTCCAGTATCCGAGGTCACTGACTTGAGAAGAGATTTGCATAGAGCCTAAAATGGTGAAGTACAGCCTACTGATGGAGACTTTGGAGAAAAGTTAGTCTAATATTTTAAGTTAAAACCAGGGATTGGAATTGTTCTCACTTAGGAAAAAAAATGGTTTCTTCATTATTTACTTAAATATTAACTGTGTGATTGTGTGTTTGTGTGTGTGTGTGTGTATGTGTGTGCGCGTGCCGCATATACATACACTATGTGCCATAGTACGTGAATGAAAGTGAAAAGGACGACTTGTGAGAGTGTGTACTGTCCTTCAACCATGGGGACCAAGTAATGATCAGTAATGATCCCAGGTCTTCAGGGTTGGTAGCAATTCCCTAGCGTCAGGAATTTTTAAAACAAAAGTTAAGAAAGTTGGTGAAAGTGGGCCTTCGCTTCTTGTACAGAATTTCATTTCATATATGATCCTTTTGAAGATTTGGTTACTCACATTCAGACAATTCCAGCAAGATGTACCATTATATTGATTGTTAGTGATTAAGAAATATGCATAGAAAACAAAATGTGGACTGATTGCTTAGATCCCACAAGAATTTGAGCAACTAGTGAGGTCCTGTTTAGCACAGCCATCAGAGAAAGCTGTAGCCTTACTCTGTGGGTGAAGGCATTGCTGAAGTAAGAGGTCATGCTTCATTGCCATCACAGGAAGTATTTCTGTCACTCCATTTGTCAAGCTGTCTCAAAGTATATTTTGATTTTTTTTCCAATCAATGAATTCTCAAATTATGTGGATGATTAAACATAATATTTGTCTCATTGCTACAGTGGAAGATTAGTGAATCCATGAATACAGATACCAACAAGCTATTAGTGACTATTCAGCTGAGTCCTACTGTTATGGAATTAGTACATCACCTTTGTTTTTTGCTACAGAAAGTAGTTTGATACCAAACGCTTCTTCAGGAGTTCTGTCTTCTGAGGTTGGGGGTGGAATGCCTGCTTAGAAGGCTTGATATAGCTTCCTAGCTGTATAACCATCCTGTGCAATCTCTGTGTTCTGGTGACAGGTCCCAGATCCTCACGTGCTGAGATAATATTAATCGAGTGAATGTTTCTTGTTTAGCATGTATCCCCCAACCAGGAAAATCCTATGTAAGTGTTGAAATTTTATGATGTCACTGATAAGATTTGATTTATTCAAATTTCCCCTTCCCTAGCAAATGTTGTATGTAGGGGATTTCCCCTCCCCCCATGGGGGCTTTTTAAAATTCAGTAGATGTGACATAAACACTTTCTGTAAAATACTCAAGATGTCATTTCTTTGATTGTTTGAAAGTCACATAACTTTATTAAAATCATGTTATTTATCTATATATTTAATAGTCCAAGTCACATTTAAAGTGTGAGAAAGGCAAGATTTCATTTTCTTTTAGGTTCACTAAGGTTTCTTCTGAGTTTGATTTTTTTTTTTAAATAAGTGTCCATAATCTTAAATAATGTGAATTTTATAAATACTTTTACCATTGTATTACATGATCACTTCTTGCTCCATAAAACATATATTTTTGACAGGGAAATACAGAAACAACCTACCTGGCCCAATGACAATTTAAAGGTGTACACTTCACTATGACTTCAGATCCTTGCCTTATTCCTAAGGCATTGTGAGGAGAAGATATGAGACGGCTTGTTTTTCCAAGTGTGAACGCATTCATTGTCTGACTTGGGTCGCAGCTGCGACCGCTGTGCACAGATGTGACAGACACTCCAGGTAAATGAGCGATACAATGTTGTTTGTATAGCAGCTGGTGATAATTGTAGAATATTGGTGCAGTAACCCTTCGAGCTAGCTCTTCCGAAGCATTCACAGAAGCAAGGGATCCCTTGTAGACACTGGCTTTCCCTTCAGGAAATTGAGTCAATCTTTGTTTCTCATTTCGTAGTGAAATGGTGTTTGATTTTAGTCCAAGGGTTATGCTGTTCTTGAGGGAATACCCACAGAATATGTTTAAAGGAATGTCCTTGTATCCATCAAGCCATGAGGCTTCCAGCCTGTTTGTTTACATTATTGAGTGCACTTATTAAACAACCCGTCTTACCCATTTAGGCTACACTGATCAATGACAAAACTCCTGAGGAGTAACAGGCATTGAAAGGGTCCATATCCACGTTTACTTTTTTTTTTTTTTTTTAAGTATTGTTCTAAGCTTATGCCTGAGGTTTTTGTATTTTGTACTTTGTCACCTGTTAATTCATGTATCTTTTGAGTCCAATTTGTGGATCCTTTTTTATTGTCATGTTTGGTATTGCTTTGTGTTATAACCTTAGGCTGGTTTGGTGTTCAGTTTCCTACCCTTTAATAAGCCCTTTGGGGCCTTAATTGGTAAAATCTCTCTTGTCTGTCCTCTCACTGATTTATAGCCATGAAACCAGTGTGACTACTACTGAGCATGCCACTGATAGGAAGTTCTTCCCATCTAAAGCATCATATGAAGGGTGCCTGAAATGAGCCAGATTAAAAGTGTGGTCCTGATGCTGTTTTTCCATGCTTTGCCTTTGGATGCTGTTACTCAAGATGTGACTGAGGATGGCTGCATCAGACATCAAACTTAAGTGCCAGGCAATACTGTTTTACTCAACATCAACTACTAGCATTTTGATGGCTGCCATTTATTTTTGTGCCTTATATATTTGCTGGAATAATTCAGGGCACTTAATTCTACTGGGAAAAAAATGATTTTACAGAATATTTTTGATGACTTTATATTAACTTTCTAAAATGCAACTTACACTATTGCTATAACACTTTATTGATGACTATCTTCCTTGAAAAAATAATTGTAGATTGCATTTAGGTTACAAGATGGCTTTTTCTACCCTTCCAATGGATGTTCAAATTTAAAGTGTGAAATGCCTCTTTTTGTATAGAGTACTGGTCAATGGATGGCAGGATTAGTGAGACTTGTGCTACAAACTGTCATGATCTATGCCTTTAAAAAGGTCACATAAAGGGGCTTAAATTCAGCCTCAGAAACATATTGTTGTCCTGAGAAAATGTGAGTGTACTCACAGAATAATAGTTATTCTGTTCAATAGTTATTCTGAATTTTAAAATGAACGACTGTAGCTACATTTCATGCATGTTTCCTAGTTTAAAAATATAGTAATAAGAGACAGAAAGGTCGTGGATTTGGATGAAATGGGAGATGGGAAGAATTTTGGATGGGATAGGGGTGAGAAAATCACAATCAGAACATATTGCTTGGAAAAAGTGCCGATCTTCAATTAAAATTGAGGGGAAAATAAAAAAATAAAGTTCAACAAAAATATTACTAACTGTATTAGTTATTTTTCTGTTGCTGTATTTAAGAATCCATAACTAAAACAGCGTGTTGAATAAAGATATGTTGAGCTTACAGTTGCAGAGGGCTAAGACTCTGCCATAGTGGGGAACTGGCAGTCTTCTGGAGTTGCATGTTGAGAGCTCACATTTTGATCCACAAGGCGAGGGACAGAAAATGAATTGGCAATGGGGATGTGTCTTTAAAAGCTCAAAGGCCATTCTAGTGACATATGTCCTCTACCAAGGCCACACCTCTTAGATTTACCTAACAGTACCACCTGAGGACCAAATATTCAAACACTGGAGTATAGGTGGACCATTCTCATTCCATCCACAACGGAAACCAAAATTGATTTTTTTTCTGTAATTGCTTAATAATGTTTGGTTCCTATTAAAGTTAATTGCATGACTTTCCAAAAGCATTTCCATTTGCAACCTGTAGGATTTGCCCTCCCTTTTTAAAATTGAGATAATGTTACTATAAAATAAGAGGCACCACTATGAAATGCTCTTGACAGTAATAATCAAGCAAGAAAGACATCTATGTTAAGATTTAGAACTTGCCTATCATCCAAGACAGTTCTCAGCTTCCCTGCCTTCTCAGTAGTTCCCCATATTCTTTCTTTATAACTAACTTCCATGGATAAAAAATAGCTCATTAGCATTTACCTGTTATATGAACCAATAAAATGTATTCAATCATTTAGTTAAAGAAATAAAGGAATAATATTCTTATTGAATGCATATGGCATGTATAATACTTCAGATCCATTACTGAATGTTTGTATAAAAGTTATGTTTTTGATGAATACTTTAGATACAAAATCTCAGACTTATAATGCCTAGTGGGGCCATGCCCAATGTCAACTATGTAGTTATTAAGGGAAGATTTGCAACCATACCCTAGTATTCCAAGTTGTTTTTCACCTACTGTAAGGCTGTAAACCTAGTTTAGAAGATTAATAATGGAGAAAATGTATTACTACATGGTTTTAAGAATTTATAAAAGATTTTTGCCACCTTTTAGTTGCCTGGCTTCATGTGAAATGGTATGTATAACCTCAAATTCAAGATTTGAAATTGTATTTTTATTGACGATATTCATGTTGGAGAAGTAAGAAATGCTAACCATCAATGTCTTGCCTAAATCTACATATTAAGTGACTCATGAGGATGGAATTTAAATCAGGGATCATTAACATTAATGACAGATTTTTGAGGTCTTATTTTGTTATTATATTTTACTACTGCAGAGTTAATAATTTATTTCCAAAGAAAACTATTCTTTATCTGTTAGTTTTGGTGATAAATATACTCATGAACTGTAACTGTCCATTAATTAGCAAACCCATTCTTTTAAAATACAAAAAAAGTGTGAATTAAGGAGTTTGTGTGTATAAAATGTAATTTACATTTAAGAAGGAAACCAATTTAAGGTGCAGTTAAGGAACCTAGTACATATCTGAAGAGAATTCTGTAGTCTAATCATTGGGTAATAGACAGTAATTCTTGTTCAGTTGGTTGGTTGAAGGATAAATAGTAAAAATATATATTTTTAAATTCTGCTTTTGCCTTTCTAAAACATTTGGGAAATTACAATCAAACTGGCTTTCTTGTTTTTGGGTTGTTGTTGTTGTTGTTGTTGTTCTTTTTAGACTTTTAAGTTTGTTTTAGAAATGTAGATTACTGCTGGGTGGTGGTGGTACACGCCTTTAATCCCAGCACTTGGGAGGCAGAGGCAGACAGATTTCTGAGTTCGAGGCCAGCCTGGTCTACAGAGTGAGTTCCAGGACAGCCAGGGCTATCCAGAGAAATCCTGGTCTCAAAAAACCGAAAAAAAAAAAAAAAAAGAAATGTAGATTACCCCCAAAAAAAGTGGTTTCCAACTATA